>PVLC010000252.1:130709-177925 GCA_004027655.1 Graphiurus murinus
TTGTTGAGGGTCTTGCTAAATTGCTGAGGTTGCATGATACTCCTGTCTCAGCCTCCCCAAGTACTGGGATTATAGGCATGTGCTGGAAGTTTATAAACTTTTACTCCTTTTTTTTTTTTTTTTTTTTTTTTTTTTTTTTTTTTTTTTTTTTTTTTTTTGCGGTACTGGGGATTGAACCCAGTGGCATATTCTACCTTTGAGCTACACCCCCAGTCCTATTTTTATTCTTTATTTTTGAAACAGGATCTCACTAAGTTGCAGAAAGCCTCACTAAGTAGTTGAGGCTGACTGCGAACCTGTTATCCTCTGGTCTCAGCCTCCCAAATACTGGAATTACAAGCATGCACCACCATGTCCAGCTTTTTTTTTTTTTTTTTTTTTATACTTGGGATTGAACCTAGGGGTATTCTGCCTCCGAGCTACACTCCCAGCCTTATTTTTTATTCTTTATTTTTTTGAAACAGGGTCTCACTAAATTGCCGAGGGCCTCACTAAGTAGCTGAGGCTGGGCGCAAATGTGCAGTCCTCCTGTCTCAGCTTCCCAAGTAGTATTACAAGCGTGTGCCACCACCCCCGGCGTATTCTCTCTCTCTCTTTTTTTTTAAAGTCTATTATTTAAGTTTCTTTCTTTCTTTCTTTTTTTTTTTTTTTTTTTTGTGGTAGTGAGGATTGAACCCAGGGGCATTCTACCTCAAAGGTACATTCCTAGCCCTACTTTATTTTTTATTTTGAAACAGAGTCTTGGTAATTGATGACAGCCTCACTATTGTCTCCACCTTCTGAGTCCTGGGATTACAGGTATGGGCCACCATGCCTGGCTATAAACTTCTATTCCTTAGAAATTACCCAGTCTTAAGTATTTTGCTTTATCAACAGAAAATGGACTGATAGATGAAGTTAGGAAAATTGCTAGAGTCCATTTATTACTCATTCATTAAACCAGTACTTATTGAGCATCATTTCAAGTGTTGTAAACAGCAGGAAAATAGAAGTGAACAAGACTGACAAAATCCCTGCCCTTGCGCATGTCACATTCCAGTGAGATCCCAAGGGGCCTCTAGCATCATGTTCTGATAGATTTATCAGAAGGGAGTGTTGATTTCTGTCTCACCTTCCAACATTCTCCATGCCCCCAAATGGAATGTGTACAAAAGCCCTTTGAGAACTGAGAATATCCATGTCATTCTGATAACCCTTTTAATATTAATCTGAGTGACCAACAGTAGTGCCCATAAGTTTAGGGGCCCGTCTTTTCTCTCGGCCCCTATGTGACCCTTCTTGCTGGAAGAAGAGAGCTCAGTCATGATGCTTCAGGAACTCCCAGGGTCAGCTGAAAAGGGTGGGCGGCTGGTGATTTCCTGGGGACTGATTAGTTCACTGCTGATCTGCAGGCGAGGGTACCTGCTGCCCTCAAGGGCTCTTTCTTTTCTGGGTGAAATAGGAACGGATATGAGAGAATCATCTGAAAGTCATGGCTGAAAGGGAAGCTCTGTGTGTGGGTGAGCTCGGGAGGGACCCCAGGAGGCCTTCTCAGGAGTGGCCCAGGCTAGAAGCTGAGTAGGACTGATTCAGAGGCTGTGGCTGGCCTGAGGCTAGGGGAACTTGCCTCGGGTCACTGCGGGACTTTGGGCAAACCACTTCCCCTTTCTGGCTATGAGTTCCTTCCTCTGCCAACTAGGAGGAGGTTGGGCCTATTCAAATTGAACAACAAAGACCTTTGAACTACTCTATGGAAGCCCAGTCTACAAACCCAACAAAAGCCAGTGCTATGGCTGAGGCCAGAGTGGAGAGCTGGGATTTTGGGACCTGCTTTTTCTGCCTCTACCTTGTCCTGCCTTGTATTTTCAGGGCTTCTGTCAGTGCCAGATATTGCACTGGAGGCATGGAGAAATTTAGCTTGAAATTATTGGATTCAATTATATTTTCTGTAACTCCTTTCTCTGCCCTCCCCCAGGCTAAAGTTTTGTGAGCATTTGAGCCGGGCGTGGTGGCACACACTTGTAATCCCAGCTTTTGGGAGGCTGAGACCAGAGGATCCGGGTTCGCGGCCAGCCTCAGCTTACCTAGTGAGGCACTCCGCAACTTAGTGAGACCTGGTTTCAAAATAAAGAATAAAAAATAGGGCTGGGGGTATAGCTCGAAGGTAGAATGCCTCTGCGTTCAATCCCCAGTACCTCAAAAAAAAAAAAAAATTATGAGCATTTTAATTTGGGGTTTACATTAAAAAGATTATCCAACCCTCTCCCCACTCAATGTAAACATAATCTAGATGACCCCTATCCCTGGTTTCTCTGTGTAGTTGTGAAGTTTCAGTGGCCTCATCCCAATCTGCATTTATGACCATGGCAGTACCTTGCAAATGTCTAGACTGTCAGCATTAAACTTTTCATCTGATACATTTCCCAAATTGGAAAACCTGTAATTTTTTCCCCCTTAAAAGTGTGTATTTGTTAGTAGATGATAGCATAAAAGAGACAGGAATGTATTCCTCTCTAAAAGTCCAGGAAGGTAAGCCTAGAATGAGTCCACAATTGTCAAGACCTCTCCTCTCTCCAACATATTGCTCTGTCGTACTTGATTCTTGGCTTCCATCTCCAGCTCCTGCCATTAAGTCTGCATTCCATCATGCAGGAAGGGGGAAAGGGAAGAGCCCACCATTTCCTTTGGGGACAGAAGTTTCACAGATAATTTCTCTTCATGTTGAGTAATTGGGTTATATGGCCACACCTAGCTTTGAGAGAAGCCAACAAAATCTCTTCTGCAGGACCAACTAAGAATTCTAATTGAATGGAAAAAGGAGGCAAGTAGAAAGCTCCACCACAAGCGTCTGGCCATTTCTAAAGCTTGAGAAACACTTTTTCCTACAGTGCTTTTCAGGTATGAAATCTTCTGATGTGAGTAGAATCCAAGGTCTTCAAGCTAGATGAGAGCACAAGAGTTTACCTAGCCTAGTCTCCTTCACTGTATGATGAACATATATGGAATAATTCTGGAGATGAGGGAACTGAAGTCCGGAAGAGGTTAGGTGACTTGCCCAGGGTTAATAGTAACAGAAGTCTCCATTCAACAATAATAGAAATTAATCTTGTGTAGATAATCATGGAGTTTGGGGTCCTTTGTTAGGGCTCTTTTCTCTGCTCCTTGTGGCTGTACTCTCATGATGTCTTGGCTCTTGCTCTGTAGACCTTACCTTACCACCACGCCATCATTTTAGGGGGTAAACAGTATCTTCCCTGGTGGTCAGTATATCCTGAAAGGAGCAAGAGCTTTGGAATTAGACATGGCTGGCTTTGATTCCTGGTTCTACTTCATGTTACTGGGTGGCCTTGTACAAGGTCTCTTATCTCTTGGGAGTTTCCTCATACTTAAAAAGAAGATAATAAATATTTATCTCACAGATATCTCCTTTCCTTCTACCTTACTTTCTCTTCTTTCCCCCCTCTTTCCCTCTCTCCCTGCCTTCCTCCCCCCCCCTTCCTGCCTCCTTCCCTGCTTCTCTATCCTCCCCCCTTACCTACTCCCCTGCTTTCCTCTTCCCTTTTCTCTCCCCGTTTTCGTTCATTCATGGTATATTGTCAGTGAATGTACCTGGGGTGGGACTCAGAGCACAGAAGTGTACGCTCAGGGTTGTTTCATTCCTTTCTTCCTTTTTCTTTTCTCCTTCCTTTATTTCCCCCCAATTTCATATGATATTGTATGTTTTCCTACCAAGCTTAATAATCACAAGACCTCGAAGACTGGATAAATTGAGTAGTTGATGTACACTAGATTCTTTTCAGAAAATGTGGAGCCCAGAAATAGTTTGCCCTGACTGGTGAACTTCAACTTCCTTTTAACATTTTTGCTCATTTTTAATCAGACAAGAACTACATACTTTTTGGGTTTTCCCCTCTGACTCTCTCTTTGCTGGACCCTGACATGGCTATTTCCCCTTCCCTCTGCATGACTTCTGAACTCCTTAAAACATTTATATAGCAGGGCGTGGTGGTGCATGTTTGTAATCCCAGTACTTGGGAGACTGAAACAGGAGGATCAGGATCGAAGGTTCAAGGACAGCCTTAGCAATTTAGTGAGACCCTGTTGAACCTGTTCCAAAATAAAGAATAAAATAGGGCTGAGGGTATAGATCGGAGGTAGAATGCCCCTGGGTTCAATCCCTAGTACCACACAAATGTATATAATGTATTTTCATATAAATTTAATGCTTACTATAGGAGTTGCCCCTGTCCTGTCCTCAACTACAGATTTCTGTGAGCACCTTGAGAACAGGGCCTGTACATCTGTGTATCTGGCAGCTTAGCTTGGGATCTGTCACAAGGAAGTGCTCAATAACCTGTGCTGAGTACAGACAAGCTTCTGTTATTGCAGAGAAATAGGGTAGGGAAGTAGACAACTCGAGAAATCATCTATTCCTACCTTCATATTTTCTTTTATTTATTTATTGTGGTACTAGGGATTGAATCCAGTGGCATTCTACCTCTGAGCTACACTCCCAGTCCTATTTTTTTTTTTTTTATTGTGGTACTGGAGATGGAACCCAGGGACATTCTACCTCTGGGTTATACCCCCAGACCTATTTTTTAAAAATTTTATTTGGAAACAGGGTCTCACTAAGTTGCTGAGAGTCCCACTAAGTTGCTGAGGCTAGCTTCGAACCTGAAATCCTCCTGTCTCAGCCTCCCAAATACTGAGATTACAAGTGTGTGCCACCACGCCCGGCTCCCAGCCCTATTTTTTATTCTTTACTTTGAAACAAGGTCTCACTAAGTTGAGGAGGCAGAGACAGGAGGATAGCAGGTTCCAGACCAGCCTCAGCAACTTAGTGAGGCCCTCAGCAACTTAGTGAGATCCTGTTCCAAAATCAAAAATTAAATAGGGCTGGGGGTATAGCTCAGAGGTAGAAAACCCATGAGTTCAATCCTTAGTACCACAAAACACACACACACACACACACACACACACACACACACACACACACACATGAAGATGAGAAGCTGGGCATGGTAGTATGTGCTTATAGATTCTAGTACTTGGGAGGCTGAGACAGGAAGATCACGGGTTTAAGACCAGCCTCAGCAACATTGAGATATTCTTAGCAATCTAGCAAGACCCTGCTTCAAAATACAAAACTAACTAACTAACTAAATAAATAAATAAAAAGGGCTGGAGGTATCGCTTGGAGGCAGAATGCCCCTGGGTTCAATCCCCAGTAACACACACACACAAACAAACAAACAAAAAAAAAAAAAGGAAAAGAAAGGATTAGAAACTAATGTTTATTAAGTACACTAATGTTTATTAAGTACTAATAGCACCAGGTTTTTTTTGTTGGTTTTTTTTTTTTTTTTTGCGGTACTGGGGATTGAACTCAGGGGCATTCTACCTCCGAGCTACACCCCCAGCCCTATTTTTTATTCTTTATCTTGAAACCGAGTCTCACTAAGTTGCGGAGTGCCTCACTAGGTAGCTGAGGCTGGCCGAGAACCCGGATCCTCCGGTCTCAGCCTCCCAAATGCTGGGATTACAAGAATTCGCCACCACGCCCGGCTAATAGCACCAGTTTTAAGTCTGTGCTGTCTCACTTTATCTTGGTAAATCACAGTGAGGTATACGTTATCCCATCCTGTGAAAAACAGAATTGAGGCTCAGAAAGGTGAAGTTCCCCGTCCAGATGTACACAGTGCATAGGAAGTGGAATTAGAAACTGAAACAGGTCCCCAAAACTGAAGCCACCCTCTTCTTGAACCATGAGCCAGTCATTAAAGGTCAAGTGTTAGAATTAAATGCACTCTGTAGAAAGCTAGACCAATTTAAGGGAGTCCTCTTAACAACAATAATAATGAGGTTATTTGACCCTGCAAAAGTCCCTCTATGTCTCTGAGACTCGGTTTCTTCGACAGTAATGGAGGATAGACTCTTAAGTCCCTCCCGGCTGTCTCTTGCTGGGATGCAGCCTGACTCTCCCTGAATTCCTCAGCTATCCTGTGAGCCATTTTAAAATGATAGATTCTTCCAGGAGGAGCGATGTCTCTTTAACTAGAATTGTCAAGGTCAGGCCAAGCAAACTTATTTGGGGGTTTTGATAGGATCTCTCTTAATTGATTGGGGTGAAGAGTTCAGAGCTAAGTTGGAGGACTGGCTTTTCAACTCTGAGCTGGGAGAGACTGGAGTTTGACATGATTTGAGGTTGTCTGATGACGGCCAAGGTCTTAAACAGCTGACTGAGGGGCTTCATCAGAGCCCAGCAACTCTCTCTTCTCCCTGGGGAGGAGGAGGGAGCCACTGAGCAATGAATTAATTTGCTGTCTTGGTCACCGAGAAAGCAATGTCAAATTTCTGGGGCTTTCCTATGTTTTACTCTGCCTACAGCCAGGAGGGATTTTACAGTGGTGTGTGTGTGTGTATGTGTGTGTGTGTGTGTGTGTGTGTGTGTGTGTGTGTGTGTGTGTGTGATGTGTGTGTGTGTGTGTGTGTGTGTGGTGTATATGTGTGTAGGTGTGTTTCTCCTCTCTTTTTCTAAAGATGTCTTATTATTCTATATTTTAAAACCTTTAGGACAATAAGATATTTTGAACTACATTGCTCTTCAGAGTCTAGCTAACAGTTTTTTATTTTTATTTTAAATCTCTTCTGATGTTTGTGTTTTCTTTTTTTTTCCTTACCCAGTTAACTAAGACATATTGATAATAGCAATTGTTACAATTGGGAGAACTTAGCAACCAACGAATACCAGACACTCTTCTTCCAGGTTCGAGGAAGCACCATAGTCTTTCAATCAAAAAATTACTGAGCATCCAGCCAGGCTCCAGCCTGGACACCAGCCGTGAAACTCCAAGAAGTCTCCATCTGCATGGGGATTATATTGAGCTGGAGAACACAGACAATAAACCCGGAAGCAAAGAGTCATTTTATTGTCAAGTTATCTAATTACATCTTTAAAGCAATCTTAACCCAACAGGTATTACAAGCCCATTTTTTTTTTTTTTTTTTTTTTTTTGCGGTACTGGGGATTGAACTCAGGGGCATTCTACCTTCGAGCTACACCCCCAGCCCTATTTTTTATTCTTTATTTGGAAACCGGGTCTCACTAAGTTACGGAGTTCCTCACTTAGGTAGCTGAGGCTGGCCTCGAACCCGGATCCTCCGGTCTCAGCCTCCCAAATGCTGGGATTACAAGCGTGCGCCACCACGCCCGGCACAAGCCCATTTTTTACAAATGCAGAAATACTGAGACACAGAGCTATCAGCCGAAAATGAGATGAGAAATTTGATTTTTTTAATTTTAATTTTTTTGTGGTACTGGGGATTGAATCCAAGGGCCTTCTACTTCTGAGCCACACCATCCCTAGATCTTTTTTTTTTTTTTTCCCTAGATCTTTTTATTTTATTTATTTTGAAACTGAATCTCACTAAGTTCCTAAAGTTGGACTCGAATTTGTGATCCTCTTATCTCAGCCTCCCAAATACTGGGATTACAAGTATGCACCACCATGCCTGCCTTTGAGAAATTTGATTTAAACTCAGCCTTTGATTTTGTTACATCTTTACTAAACCTGTAACCATGAAAGGTCCAGTTTCATTGCAGCCCAATGAAGCCAATAATTCAAGAGACAGGGTGATGGGGGTAGATGGAGAAAGAGCTTTATTGGCGACAAGCCAGCATGCAGAACATGGAAGGCTGGCACCAAAAGTCCTATCTTGCCAGAGTCGCATGCACAGAAGCTTCCATGGGGTTTCTGGGGACTCAAATTTTAGCCCTAGCCAGGTAGGACCAGAATGGTCTTCAATGCTTGCAGTCCTCAGTTCTCTTGCTGTGGTTCTAGTACTGTCCACAGATCATCTGGCATCCCAGGTATTCCCAGGTCCCGTAAGCCTGGAGAAAGATGACTGACCGGCAGGTCATCTGGCTGCTGTTGCCCTTTGATGTTTTTCTTATTCTTCTTTTCAGGCAAGGCTGACTTTGTTGGCTAATTGTTTGGGGAGTGAGGCAAAGGGGAGTGAAGCAAAACAGAAACAGTGAAAAACACGGGCCCTAGTGCAATGTGCCAGGAGCCAGTTAACCCATTCGTCCCGTTCCCTGGCTTTGTCCCCAGAGGCAGAAGAACGGTGAAGGTCTGGTCTGCAGCTTAAACTCCAGGGTCCCTCACTTGCATGGGCCACTTGCTTCTGAATTCACTTCATATCTAATTTTTAATCCTTTTCCTAGTGAGGGTCCACCATATTTTGTAAGTCTGGGGTCTCACAAAACCTGGACCAGCCCTTGCTGGACTTTAGATTCAGAGACATCCTAAGGTCTTGAGAAGCCAGTGGAAGAGACTGACATGAAAGCACATACTCTTAATACATAGAGTTAGGAGCTATAATAGAGGGGTTATGGCTTAATTATGCCACCTCTGACCCAATTCACAAGTTGCAATCCTAACCACAACGCAACTGTATAGGGAGAAAGAGTTTTTAGGGAGGTAATTAAGGTTAAATGAGGTTTTAAGGATAGGCTGTAATCCAAGAGGATTGGCGTCCTTAAAAGAAAAGGAAGAGGCACTGGAGATGCTGTTCTAGAGAAAAAGACCATGTGAGGACACAGGGAGAAGGTGGCTGTCTGCAAGCCAGAAAGAGAGCCCTCCCTGGAAACCAAATTTGCTGATACCCTAGTCATGGACTTCTAGCCTCCAGAACTGTGAGAAAATAAATTTCTAAGTCATCCACACTGTGGTTATTGGTTGTGACATCCCAAGTAGACTAATACAAGAGGGATTTTCAGGGCACACGGCTTTGAGGATGGGGGAAGCATTCCTGGAAGAAAATATAGCTCCCACAGCAGCATGGCAACTTGGGAGAGCAAAATGTAGTTATGGAAGCATTGATAAGGATAGTGCATCTTGTGGTGTATGAAGGCCCAGCGGGAATGGCAGGGAGACAGGCAGGGACAGGCAGGTGGAGAAAATCACACAGGGCATGGTAAGCTGGGCTGAAAAGTTTGAGTTTTATCTGATAAGTGCAGGGTGCTCGTGATTTGCCTCTGAGCATGGAGAATCAAAGTCCTCATGGTGATAGCACAGGGAAGGTGGACGGGAGGGATGGGGACTAGTCAGATGACTAATGTGATAGCCCAGGTGGGAAAGGGCATGGCTCTGATATAGGCCAGTGAGGTGGAGAGAGGAATGTGCTTTGGGACTGGAAAGGGAGAAGGAGAGAGAGAGAGACAGAGTAAATAGAGTCACATGTAGGTTTTTGGTCTGGGTCGCTGGTTGAGTAGATTATGCTTGGAATGTTTTCTACATCTAAAGCAACTTGAAGATAGCTATAGATTTAATCTACTTATGAAGAAAATTGCTTGGAATTTTCATATTTCAATGATGTATCAGGTAGAGGCATGCTATGGGCCCACATCGGCTGGTTTGGTCAACTGTGTGTTTCTGCTGTTTGTAGAAACAGGATGGACTGAGACTTGGGGGCTGATCTGCCTGGAGTTTTCATAGCAACATCACATTTCTTAGGAGGACACTGGTTTTTCCTTACTTCCTTTTTTTTTATAAACCTGAAACTTGAGCCAGAGACGTTACAATGCTGTGGAGTGGTGGTCAAACCTGGTCGCTACTTGAATTGGAGCAAAGATCCCTTCCATCCTGGCCTAAGTCTTGGTCCTGACCCAACTTGCTTTGTGTCTTTGGATGAATCATTTACTCTCTCTGGGCATCATCCTCAATTTCTCAAAATATGAACCACTGGGGCTAAATGGTCCCTTTAGAGCTAATATTCTGTGTATTAACATTTACTGAATTTGTATAAAAATGTGTAAAAAATAAGAGTTGGGAGAAGATCTCATTTCCAAGGACAATTTCTAATTCAGTTCCAAAATGTGAAGCTTTACCTCCAGATGATTTCCTCTTAGCCTGGACTCAGACTTGTGGATGACTCTAGAGGGAAGAGGATATTTGGAAAACATACAGCCCAGCATCTTTATTATGTACATGAAGAGACTGAGAAATGTGAACAGCATCATCCAAGATCAGAGAGCTAATTAACAGCAGAACTAGGAATTGAACCCAGGACTCCTGACGATGGCCACGAAGGGCACATGGCCCCCGGATTATCATTGTGAGACTCCATAGTACACCCATGAGTGGCATTCCTGGAGCTGTGCAAGGTAGAGGTTCTGCTCCTGGCCCCTATTTCAGCAGTGCTCTCTAAATTGCAGAATATCTCCCCAACCTAGATACATGGAACACTTCTTCCTCCTTTGCACATGCCTGGAAGAATGCTGTTGATTCATCCACATTCAAAACACATGACACCTCTCTGCTAGCCTGTTCTTCCCTTTGCACATACCTCTATGGCTATATACACTTAACACGTCCCGAAGGAAGGGGTTTCTTCTCTTTCCATAGTTGACCCAATAGAAGTGAGAACCGTGGTTTTCTGATCTCTGTACATCTAGCATCCAGCACAGGTGCTCAGTTACTGGCCACAGAATGAATGAACACAATGGGTAAGTAATGCAATGAATATAAACCCAGGTCTTGGAGAACACAGAATCAAACAGAAAAGGCTTAGGAAGCCATGTCCCAAGAGGTGCAAATGAGACTAGGATTTTTCTCTCATCTGGTGATTTCTTGGATTTATAGGTCACCCTCATTAAGGACAGCTCCCTGAAGCTGTAAGCAGGAAATGCCTCAGTATCAGGCCCGATGGCCCATATTGGAGACATAATCCTTTGGCCCATGACTCACCAATGGATTCCAGAAGGCACAGCGTGGGTGGCCTTCCTCTATCAATCAATGGTTGGGCGTCCCAGCTCATGATTGGAACTCCTTCTTGCCACCCAAGCGTATAGGTCTCTCAGATGAAGCCTGTATGGAGACCTCTGACCATCAGGCCTGCTCAGTTTCTAACCACCCACCAGGAGACGCGGGAAGCATCCATAAAACCCAGCTTTTATGACCACTGACACCCCCAGCATGGTCATTATGATTACTTAGCATTTATGAGACACCCTTCATGCAATGGGGGCAAGGGAAAGGCAATTTGGCAGCCTCAACACAAACGGATGTTTCTACGTAACCCCCCAAAGGTACACCCTCCCTCTGAGATTAATTCATTTACAGCTACGTTCAGGATCTTATACATGCCAGGACAAAAGTCACTTTATACATCCTGTATAATATTAATACAGGCATTTCCAAGAGAACCCCCACTTAACAAAAACCCAACAGAAGAGCACCTTCAATTAACCAGAGTTTGTGCTTGTATTGATTAGTTCTCTGAGTGACGGCAATGTGTAAAGTCCTTCATTCATTCTTTGTCACTCAGTAAAATATTCAGAGTTCTGACTTGATGTCAAACCCCATGACTGATCTTGATATTATAAAAATAAATAAGGCAACATGTACCTTCTAAGAGACAAATTTGTGGAGATGATATGCATGCAAATAAAAATAAAGTATTACAGGTGCTATGTAAGAGCCCGGTTCACAGAGAAGTGGAGGCCTAGAGGAGGGTGTAGTCAGTTCACTCCACTGGGCAGGGCAGGTTGGGAAGACTTCACAGGAAGAAAGCTGGAGGTGGCATTTGAGGGATGAGGACAATTTTGGGGTGTGTTAAGTGTAGACCTTACAGGAAGAGGGAATGGCTGAGCTGGGGTAGGGGAGGGTGAAACCTGAGCCATGCAGACAGACTGGTACCTAATGTCAGCTAGGCAGGGGCTTGATGATTAGGGGCCCTACCTGTTGTTTAAGAAGAGTGACCGAGCTGGGCATTGTAGCCATCTCCTGTAACCCCAGTACTTGGAAGGCTGAAACAAGAGGATCTCAGGTTTGTGGCTAGCCTCACCAATTTAGTGAGACCCTGTTTCAAAATAAAAATAAAGTAGGGCTGGAGGTATGACTCAGAGGTAGAATGCCCTGGGGTTCAATTCCCAGCTCCAATAATAAAAAAAAAATAATAAAATAGAGCTGGGGGTATAAGTCAGAGGTATGCCTCTGTGTTTTGTCCCCAGTATCAAAAATAAAGAAAGAAGAAGGGTGGCCATGCCTTCTATGCTTAGAAACATCAGGCTTTCTCTCAGAGTTCATGTTGGCGTGGTCTGGGCAACACCACTCTCTGGAACAGCTCCTGCCTCTGGATACTCCCCTTCTGTCATTTGCATAGGATTGTCCTCTGCTCACTCTTAAATACCAGTGTTCCCAGGTCCGCCAGCTCTAGACTTCCTGAGAAATGTTCCCACTGTGGTGATTCCTCACACTATATCTCCTCCAGATAACTCAGTCTAGAACTCCAGATATGCATATAGACCCATTGACTCTTGGCTATCTCTGTCTCATAGGGGCAGCCATCTGCTCCTAACCCTCATTCTGTATTTCTTACACCAATGGAAAGCATCCATACCCAGCCACTCGTGTATTCTCAAACTCGAAGTTACCCCACCCTCCTTGCTCTCTCTCAGGAGTCACACCAAGCTTGCCAACCATTCATACAGTCCTTCAGTGGATATTTTTCCTTTTTGGCCAGGGCTCTGATTAGCAGCGAATGATGTAGAGATGAGGAAAGCAGGGTCCTGGCCCTTGTGGAGCTCATGCTCAAATGAGGAGGGAGACACATGAACAGGTGATCGTCCCTCTGTGTGCACAGCACAGCGACAGAGGGACATGGGAGTGTGGAGAAGGCACTGATGCCAGGGGTGGGGCAGGCCAAGGGAGATCAGACAGAGCTTCCTGGAGGGGGCTCTGCCTGGGCTGAGCCTGGAGCCATGAGTAGGAGTTGGGCAGGGGAGATGGGGAGGGAAAGGAGGCATTCTAGGGACAGCGAGGAAATGAGCAGTGAGAAGGGTGGTACCAGCGACTTAACTCTGAGCACTCAGAGCTGCTGAAGAGAAAGATGGAAGACAGCAATGATCAGAGATGAGGAGAACAGGTCGAGTTCTGCAGGCCCTGTGTCCCTCGATGACGAGTTTGGATCTATCCCAGGGTCCCCCACAGTCAGAGCAGTGGATTGACTTGGCCAGTTTAATTGTGCAGGACGCTCATGGGAACAGGTAGAGTAGGCTGGCAGGTACAGGGTGGGCAGCTGCAATAGGAAGGCCAGGAGAGAGCCAGGGCGGGTGCTCTAGGCATGCAGAGGAAGAGGTACTGAGAAGACAGGCTTCAAGCAGGGTCCTCTGTCTTTGCTCATCATTTGCATATGGGAATGATGCAGATATAGGATGAAACTACTGAGTTCTTCTAGCTCAGTGACAGGTGATTATTTACTGAGAACATGAGAGTGAAGTCGACTTAGGAAGCTAAACACCTTTGATTTTAGACCAGTTTTGAGATATCATATCTCCAAATGCTCTGTAAGGTTGAAATTATCACACAGGGGACCAGGCTGTGGCTCCTCGATCCTATCTTGATTTCCCTGGGTCAAATCCATCCCCTTAGAGTGGACATAGAGGCCTAGGACATAAGAGTGGACTGTATAGCAATGTAGGCACCAGCACTGAAGTCAGAGCAAACATCCAACTGTGACTCCTTCTCCCAGGAGCCTGCTGTTACCTGTGTGACCCACCTCTACCCGCTGTTGGGGGACTTAGGCTCTCTGCCACCCCTACAAGAAATGCTGCGATGTTTGAGATATACAACAAACCCCCATCCATGCTAGAAAAAGGAAGGGGATTTCTTGAACTCTGCCCGTCTCCACCTCCACGTGTTTCTCATTAAACGGCTGATGGAAGGGGCTGCGGTGGTTGGTAGATTTATCATCACTCTGTCCTCCTCCAGTTCAACCCTCCAGAAAAGCCTATGGTCTTAAAGGGAAAGGGGGCTTTGAAGGAAGAAATGCAATACTCAGGAAAAAATGGATTTTAGGGCTAGTCTAGGTATTAGTTTCATGCTGCCTTTTTCTGTTTGTTTATTCTAAAAGGGTAGGTGTTTTCTGCTGACTTTGGGCAGAGCAGCATCTCTGTCACTTATTTTTTTTTCTTTCTTATTTTGTGTGTGTGTGTGTGTGTGTGTGTGTGTGTGTGTGTGTGTGTGAGAGAGAGAGAGAGAGAGAGAGAGAGAGAGAGAGAGAGAGAGAGAGAGAGATTTAGTGGGAATTGAACACAGAAAATTCTACCTCCAAGCTACAACTCCAGTCCTTTCTATTTTTGGTTTTTGAAACAGGGTCTTGCTAAGTTGCTGAGTGTCTCATTAAGTTGGTGAGACTGGCCTCAAACCTGCAATCCTCTTGCCTCAGCTTCCCAAGTATTGGGATTACAGGCATGAACCACCACATCTGGCTCTTCTCTGGCATTTCTTGGAGCAACTGAGACTGATCTGCGGATGCGGATGGTATCTATGGAGTCGCAATCCTGAGCTACCTAATGCTTCCCTGAGAAGGGTAATTGCCAGGATTTTAATTTTTACTAGCTGTTAGGTGGGCACATTACTATCACTGTGGAAATGCATCTTTGCTCCTGGTGGACTCAGTTTATGGCAAGCAGGGCTGAGGCTGGCCTGTCAGCAGTTTGGACTAGCACCATCCTGTTTACTAAGGGCCAAGAGTACACTGGCTTTCTCAGCGGGTCCTTGAGGCCCACGTCTTGTAGGAGGCCTTCTAACCTGGCCATTTCTCCTTTATACTCCAACAATAGGCTGCCTTCTGCCCTCTGATAAGCAGTCTATCATTCATGACTGAAATCAGGGATGGGTTGGTGAAGGTTCCGGAATGTTATGGAACGTTTCCTTTAGGGTCATAGTCACCGAAACATAATTTCTGACTAATCAACTTTTGTGATAGGGGCAAGGCAAAAGTTGCAAAGGAAACCAAGATTAATGTGGAAATGTTCCTGAGATATCAGGATAGGAAATTGTGAAGGAGACAAGGGGGCTCCTTGGAGAATGAGCTGGAAGCCCAGGCGGATGGCCTCATGGTGGAATGGGAAAGGGGTGGTTCTGATGTGGACTGCCTGGCATGAGCCCAGCCTCTGTCGCCTATCAGCTGTGGGTCTGAGGTAAGCCGTCCTCCCAACCCAAATCTCAGTTTCCCCAGTTTATGGTGGGAATAACAAGACCCACATCACTGTGAACACAGAAGAACGTACGAACATTTCCTACAGAAGCTGGCATTTAAAGGAGCTCAAGGCATGGTAGCACAATAATAACAGCTCCCAGAAATTGCATGCTTACAATGGATAAGGCATTGTTTTAAGTGATTTAACCCATGAGGTCAGTATGATCTTAAAACTCACTTTGCAGCTGACAAGGGCTTACGTCAATGCCCAAAGTTATGTAGCTAATAAGTGGCAGAGCTGAGATTCAAACTTAGGCAATAATCTGTCCTGGAAGCTGGTAGTTTTAACTATTCTACTATATAATTAGAGGCATAATTATAGTTTGCATCAATATCCTTTAGCTATATGATGAGAATTCGAAGTTTTTTTTTCGACCAGGAAAATAAAAGGAAGATAAGAAAAGGTATTTAAAAATTCCCAGGTGAAGCCAGGCATGGTGGTGCATGCTTGTAATCCCAGCATTTGGGAGGCTGAGACCGGAGGATCCGGGTTCTCGGCCAGCCTCAGCTACCTAGTGAGGCACTCCGCAACTTAGTGAGACCCTGTTTCAAAATAAAGAATAAAAAATAGGGCTGGGGATGTAGCTTGGAGGTAGAATGCCTCTGAGTTCAATCCCCAATACTGCAAAAAAAAAAAAAAAAAAAAAAAAAAATTCCCAGGTGAAGCCAGGCATGGTGGTATATACCTGTAATCCCAATACTTGGGAGGCTGAGGCAGGAGGATCGAAGGTTTGTGGCCAGCCTCAACTACTTAGTGAGGCCCTCCGCAACTTAGTGAGATCCTGTTTAAAAAAAAAATCCCAGGTAATAAAATACATATTCTAACCTTTCTTTTTACTTTTTTTTTTTGTGGAGACTGAACCCAGAGGCATTCTACCTCTGAGCTACATCCCCATCCTATTTTTTATTGTTTATTTTGAAAAGGGTCTCACTAAGTTTCAGAAAGCCTCACTAATTAGCTGAGGCTGGCCACAAACCTGGATCCTCCGGTCTTAGCCTCCCAAGTACTGGGATTACAAGTGTGCACCACCACGCCCAGCTCATATTATAACATTTCTTAACCCTTATATTTGCCCTGGAAAAGATGTATGGTCATCTGCATTTTAAGAAGAAGGAAACCAAGGCTCAGAAATACTGAGCAGCTAAGATCAAATCCAAGTCGGTTTGGGTCCAAATCTCATCCTCCCTCCATCGCCCTGCCGCCTTGAGGAAATTCACCCAAGGTCATGTTTGCAGGGGCCACAGGAAACTCCAGGGGCCTAGCCATGAGGGAAGACCGAAACCCTGGGGTCTTATCCTGACTGCGTCAGAGCTGACAGGGAAGGACCCATGAGCAAGTTCACAGGATGAGTAACATCAGACTCCCAGAGGAAGTGAAGAGGCCAAGAGGAAAAATACTGCTAGGGTCTGATGGTCCATGAAGTACAGAGGAAACATCAGAGAGCAAGGAAGACAGGCAGGAGAGCCTATATTTAAAGCTGGCTTGAGGTAAGGAAGGAAACGATGGGCTTAATTTTAGAAAGCCTCAGACTCCCAGGCTCCTGAGGACCAGGCATGGAAACTCTAGTGAGCATTATTTGTCATTTGTCATCCACTGGCCCCCAGAGGAGAAGTTGGGGCTGATGTGACTGAAAGGAATCCCCCAGCAGAGAAAGGATAACCCTGAGTCAGAGCTAGTACTTTGCTAACTTTGGTCAAGTGACTCATTTTATCACTCGGAGCCTTGATTCCTCATCTATAAAATGGGACAGTAATATCTGCCTCACAGTATTATTAAAAATTAGATGAAGCCGGGAGTGGTGGCGCACCCTTGTAATCCCAGAATTTGGGAGGCTGAGACCAGAGGATCCAGGTTCGCGGCCAGCCTCAGCTACCTAGTGAGGCACTCCGCAACTTAGTGAGACTCAGTTTCAAAATAAAGAATAAAAAATAGGGCTGGGGGTATAGCTCGGAGGTAGAATGCCCCTGAGTTCAATCCCCAGTACCGAAAAAAAAAAAAAAAAAAAGAATTAGATGAGAAAAGATTGAGAGGGCTTAGTAAATTGGGTGGCCCCTGAAGACATACATTTTAATCTTCATCGAATGAACCTTGATGGGGAGACAAAATATTTGTAAAAGGAAGGCTTCAGGGAGTGGTGATGAAAGTATTGTTTACTCTGATTTCTTTAGGTCAGGAGGGAGGTTCTCATGTCTGCTGTGTTTGGCCTTTTCCTCCTTCAGTGCCTACCATACTCTGAAGACGTGAAGAGTGTTTGATAGCTGTGTGAATCCTTGTTTGTTTGCTCAGACCCTGGCATAAAATATAGTTGGTAATTGCATAATCCACTCTGAAGTTTACATACAGAACTTTAACACCATTCTCTCTTTTTTCCTTCAAAATCAAGATAGTCTTATTTTTTTTTTCTGATTCTAAAGATAATATGTTGGTTGAAGATAATTTTATGAATTCACTATGATAGGAAGTAGACAGTGAAAGAGTACCCCCTAATTTGACCTCCCAGACATAACCATTTTTTATATGTGCATAGTTCTAGATGTTGTTCATGCACACATGTGTTGCCTTCTTCAGGTAGAATTAAAAATATATATTATGAGATACTTCAAAGTGTAAGGAATCACATAAGGAATATCTAAATGGCTATTAGATAAGGGTTTGAATAGACAAACAGATTCATGCAGTTATCAAACATTCCTTTTGCCAGGCATGCTTGTAATCCCAGTACTTAGGTGGCTGAGACAGGAGAATCACAGGTCAGTCAGCCTCAGCTACTTAGTGAGGCCCTCTGCAACTTAGTGAGACCCTGTTTCAAAAATAAAGAATAAAAAAATAGGGGTAGGGGTGTAGCTCAGAGGTAGAATGCTCCTGAGTTCAATCCTCAATACTACAAAGAAACAAAAACAAAAAACAAAACAACGAACATTCCTTTTTTTTTTTTTTTTGTGGTACTGAGTATGGAACCCAGGGGCCTTCTACATCTGGGCTATATCCCCCAACCCTATTTTTATTTATTTATTTATTTATTTATTTATTTATTTATTTATTTATTTATTTATTTATTTATTTTTTTATTTATGGTGGTACTGGGGATTGAATCCAGGGGCATCTACCTCTGGGCTATACCCCCAGTCCTATTTTTTATTCTTTTTTTTTTTTGCGGTACTGGGGATTGAACTTAGGGGCGTTCTACCTCCGAGCTATACCCCCAGCCCTATTTTTTATTCTTTATTTTGAAACCGAGTCTCACTAAGTTGCGGAGGACCTCACTAAGTAGCTGAGGCTGGCCACGAACCCGGATTCTCCAGTCTCAGCCTCCCGAATGCTGGGATTACAAGCGTGCGCCACCACGCCCGGCTCTATTTTTTATTCTTTATTTTGAAACAGGGTCTCAGGTTGCGAAGTGCCTCACTAAGTAGCTGAGCCTGGCCGTGAACCTGGATCCTCCTGTCTCAGCCTATTTTATTTTTTATTTTGAAACAGAGTCTCATTAAGTTGCTGAGAGCCTCACTAAATTGCAGAGGCTGACTTCCAACCTGTGATTCTCCTGTCTCAGCCTCCCAAATTCTGGGATTATGGGTGAGAGAGAACATTTCTACATACCCACTGAAGGGCCCTATGTATCTTATTTCAAGTACATCACCAGCCCTTCTCACTCAGCACGAGTGTTCCTTTTGCTCTTTCAACAATCCTTGTGGCAATTTGGATTCTTTCACCAGCAAGTGACAGATAATCCTCGACCTTGTTCCCTCAAATAATATATTTGTTCATACAATTCCAGGGTCCTGGGGTGGAACTTGCTGGGAGGGAGGCTCAACTATGTCCTGAGGTCTCTATCTCTCTCAGGTCCCTTTCCTCCACGCTGGCTTTGTTCTCAGTTTCCACAGAGTGGCAAGATGGTGGCCAGCAGCTCCAGGTCTACCTTCTCTGGACTCACATCCAGCAGAAGAAAACAGCACATCTTTCCAGTAGCTTCCACACAAGACCTGGATTTGCTCTGGTTAGATTTACCACAGTGTCCTGCCAACCTGGGCCGTATCTAGCCTCCACTACGGATTTGCCATCTGGACTCTATCCAAACCTTTCTGATGCTCATTTACAGTCTCTACTTGTATTAGGATAACAGACCCTAGGGATTGACTACCTTTTTTGTAATGTGTAGTCCTTGGTAGGGGGTGACACAAAGATATTGTCTGCTAACATGTGCTGGGTGCCGTCCCTCCATCAGTTTTACCCACATATATATGCAAGATGGGTATGGGGCCTATTGTAGATAAATAACTCTGAGCACACACACTTGTGTTGTGAGGTCAGGGATCCTGCCCTCGGTTTATCTCACTGTAAAGAAGTAAACACCAGGATCTAGTCCAGTGACAACAGCCGCCAGGTCACATGGTCTCTCTTGTGATAGGCGTGTGTTTACCTCCCAGGGCTATTGTAATGTAAGGCAAAAACACTCTGTCAACTGAAGCAACTCACAAACATCAGTTCATTGAACTCATTGATAAGTCCTAGAGGTCTTCCTCCAAGTTCTGGGGGAAGGCCACAGGTTTGGTTGTTGGCTCAGTTTTTCAGAGGTAAACAGATTAAGTAAGGAAAGAAAGAAGGGGATAAGTTACTCCCTGAACTATTGTCCTCTAGTCCTACCAATATGTTTTTGAAAGGACATCTCCAACTATTCAGGATTTTTTTTTTTTTTTTGAGGTACTAGGGATTAAACCCAGAGGCATTCTACCTCCGAGATATTCTCACAACCCTTTTTGTCTTTTATTTTGAAACAAAATTTCACTAGGTTGCTGAGAGTCTCTCTAAGTTGCTGAGACTGGTCTTGACTCTGTGATCCTACTGTCTCAGCCTCCCAGGTACTGGGATTATAGGTATGCCTCACCATGCCTGACAACTATTCAGGATTTTAAGAATAATATAAAACACTTTTTTTTTTTTTTTTTTTTTTTTGCGGTACTAGGGATTGAACTCAGGGATGGTCTACCTCCGAGCTACACCCCCAGCCCTATTTTTTATTCCTTATTTTGAAACCGGGTCTTACTAAGTTGTGGAGTGCCTCACTAGGTAGCTGAGGCTGGCCGAAAACCCGAATCTTCCGGTCTCAGCCTCCCAAATGCTGGGATTACAAGGGTGCACCGCCACGCCGGGCTTATAAAACACTTTTAAAGAAGCATTTACTCAGGGCAGAGTGCTGGTAGACTCCTGGAAAGTATAGTGGAAAGAACTAGAATCCAGAGTGGACAGGTCTGGGTCCAACCTGCCTGATGGTTGTTGGGCCTACTGTGTGACTTGGAACATGGCTCAGTCTCTTTGTAGGCCTCGGTTTCCCCACTGGTTCAATGAGGGGTTTGGATAAAGACATTTCCCATCCTGAGGTTGTTCATGTATGGAATAAATATGGGGTGGGGGTGACCAGGAGGTGATGGTAACCCCAGACTAACCAGGTGTCATCCCTGAGGTCTCAGGGAGAGAAGAAAATATCTTTACTGGCTTCAGAACAACCTCCTGTGGGCTGAGGGGGGACTGAGGAATGGGACCCTAGGGGCTTTCCTGCCTCTGGAATGAATGTTGACTTTGGTTATTCCCCAGCCAAAGGCTTCGGGACTCCTGCAAGGAGTTGCTTGAAGTACATGGCCCAGCTCCAGTTTGGATGTGAGGAATCCAGGTCATTAGCAGGAGACTTTAATGTCCTGCAAACTGGCTTCCTGGAGGGGAGTGCTCACCCCAGCACGAGGGGGCGAGGGAGTGGTTGGCAGAAAGCTCAGCTTGTCTCCAGCCAGTGTCAGGAGGGGCCCAGCTTTGGCCCCAGGGTCAGGAGGCTAGCCCCGACTCTGCCCAGACCTGGGCAATCATTCCTTCTTGCTTGGGCCTCGCTTTCTACATTTTTCAGAGTGAGGGTGGTACTGGATATGCTTTGGGACTTTCCAGATCAGACAGAAACTTTTGAGGAGGTTGAGCCACAGGTGCTGGGGCCACCCTGCCTGAGTTCTGAGCCAAGCTGCCACTCACCATCTTTCGGTCCGTTTGTGACTTATTTAAATTCTGTGCCTCAGTTACCTTTTTTATAAAATAGGGGTACTAATGGTACCTACAATATGAAGTTTGTGACTTTTAAATATAATGCACTTAAAATAATGCCTGGTGTGCAGTTCTTGCCCTACAAGCATAGGCCATCAGGGTGGTTCTATTGTGACTACTTCTTCTTCTTCTTCTTCTTCTTCTTCTTCTTCTTCTTCTTCTTCTTCTTCTTGTTATTATTATTATTATTATTGGTGGTGGTACTGGGGATTGAACTCAGAGGCCTTCTACCCGTGAACTACACCCCCAGCCTGATTTTATTTATTTGGAAACAAGGTCTCCCTAGGTTGATGCAAGTCTCACTACTTGCTGAGGCTGTCCTTGAACCTGCAATCCTCCTATCTCAGCCTCCCAAGTACAGGGATTACAGGTGTGTGCCACCACAACTGGTGTGACTGCACATTATGAAGGCTCACCCATTCCAGAGCATACAGTGCCTTCTGTGCCGGAGGGTGGTAGCAGCAGCCTTTCCTGTTGGATCACAGGCTTGCAAGCCTCCAGCAACACACCAGGCTTCCTATGACAATAGGAAAGTGGCTTATGCCCAACTCTGTTTGCTGAGGACCCCACAGGAGATGCTTTCAGAGAGGAAACCTCTCTGGAGTCAAAACCAAGACTCAGAAGTCTGGTGGTAGGGAGAGTAAAAGAGAGGAGGGAAAGAGGAAGTGGTCTGCTCTATGTACAGAGTACAGAAGAGCTCCAGATCTGACAAGGCCAGATGGACATGAAGTCTTGGAATGTGGTTTGAGTGTGTCCCCTCAAAAGGTTCATGTTTTGGAAGGAGGTCCTCAGTGTGGGGATGCTGGGAGGTGGTGGTGCCTTTGTCTAAGGGAAGGGGCGGAAGGGGAAGACTGAGGTTCATTATTGGAAATACTAACATCGACTGTGTGTACATATGTGAAAATCCCAATGTCAATCTCAGTACTCTGTATGGGAGAGGGGGCATCAGGTGCTGTGTGCATGTATGTCAATGTCAACATGATATACATTATGATGTGAGACCATAATGCCCCAATAAAAACACATAAAAATCGAGGTAGAGCCTAATGCAAGGTAATTAGGTCATTTGAAGCATCACCCTCAGAAGAGATTAAGGTAGCTCTCCTGGAACTTTGTTTAGTTCTCAAGAGGGTTGTTATAAAAAGAGTGATTCTGGCCTCTCCTGTGTCCTGGGATTCCTGGGCTACACACTCAGCCTCCTGCATTTCTTAAGGGTCGGGAAAGCCTTACCTAATAACTTCTCTTTAACCTAAAGGCTACCACCATGGTTCAGGACCACATTCTTTCCTATCTGGACACCTGAAACAGCTTCTTAACTGGTTTCTCCAACTTCAGTCTCCACCTTCTTTAGTTTTTCTCCACATTGTGATCAGAGCCATTCTTCTAAAATGGAGAGGTGACAGTGTCACCACAGTGGCTCCCCACCATTCTTAGGACAATAAACTCCTGACTGTCCCTGCAAGGCCGCCATCCTCTCTTTTCATCCTACTCTGTGCCCCAAGACCATGACCCATGCCCAGTGTGCTCCATGGTCCATTTGTGTTAATATTTATAGTTGTGTTCAGCCAATGACACACAGCAAGAGGTGGAAAGGAAGGAGTTGAGTGGTTGGGGCACCTACCTCCTGATCCTCTCTTGCCAGGTTACCATAAGAGACTGTGTCCCTACCACGGGTCATGGCTCCCACCATAGGCACCTATTTTAGTCAGCTTTTCAGTCACTGTGAGTGAAATACCTGACATGAACAACTTCGAGGAGGAAAAGTTTATTTGGCTCTTGGTTTCAGAAGTACAGTTCATAGTCAGCTAACTCCAAGGCAGACATCATGGCAGCACAGTGTGGTGCAGAAAAACTGAGCTCAGTGCAATGGCAGCCAGAGAAAGCAGAGAAGGCAACAGGAAGTGACGATGGATGGATACAGTCCCCCAAGGCCACATCCCCGGTGACCTTCCTTCTCCAGCCACATCCTACCTGCTTAAGAGACCACCTAGTAAGTCCATTCAAACGATTAATCCTTTGGTGAGTTTACCCACTGATGAGATTAGAGCCTTGATCCAATTGGTTCACCTGTGAATGTTGTTGAACTGCCAATACATTAGCTTTTCCAAGAGACAGTGTATATTCAAATCCTAAAGGTGCCACTCTATCGCTCCTTCCTCCTGCCCCTCAGGCTTCTGGGGGGTGACAGTCACTTGTCAGTGTTTGGTACAAAGCATGTGCTTAATAAATAATGAATGAATTGGATAGGTATATCATTGCATACTACAATACTTTCTCCATTTATTTTTCAGCAGCCTCAGGAGGGAGATACTGTAGAAATTCCATCCACACTTTATGGATGAGGATACAGAAGCTTGAAAGGATTTGCTCAGAGACCTACAACCAACAGAGCTGAGGGCGAGAGGAACCTGGGTGTTGAGACCCCCTCATTGGGCCCCTTTCCCCCCAGGGGCCAGCGTGACTAAGTCCTGGTCCCTCTCTGGGGTACAGGAGGCTTCAGGGTATGGAATCCAGGGGCCTCAATGGCCTCAGTTCTGGTCACTTTCCCTGAAATCTCTGAGTCACCTTTGGGATTTTCCAGCCTGCAAGCTCCTGGAGGGTTAAAAAAAAAAAAAAAAAAGTCCCATGTGTCGCAAGTTCTGAAACCAGTTGCGTGTACAAGTTCTGTTGGCCCAGGCATCCATCTGAGAAACACAGAGCCAGGAGAACTCCAGGAAGGGAGGCTCAGAAGGGAAATGAGCACTTAATGTTTCAATAAGCAGCAATGACAATAATAATAATTTACATAAAGTTTGTAATAACTGCAAACACTTATCCTGTGCTTCTGGCTATGCAGACATGCTCCCGTGCCACTTTGGCATGCCATCTTGATTGGGTGCATCTATGCTTATTGTCCTCATCAGTGGAGAGTCTCATTCAGCTGTCAAATCCCAGAACCCAGGTCAGTGCCTGACACACCAAAGGAGCCACACACACCACGCGGAAGGACTGGCTAAATCCATGAATGGATCTGGTGTCTTTCTTCATCTACACACAACTCCACCTTACAGAAAGGAGAGTGAGGTTCAGAGAGGTTAAACACCTTGACCAAGGCGAAACTTGTGGATCCAGTTGCTCCAGGAGGCTTCCTCATTTAGAGGGGAGGAGCCAAAGTTTGCAAGTCAAAGAGACCTAGATGCATATTCCCAATCTACCTGCTATGTGATTTCCTATAGGTTAATCAACCTCTCTGAACCTGGGAGTCCATATTAGTAAAAGGAATACAGTAACAATAAACACTTTATATAGTTATTGTAAGCATTACCTTAAATGAAAGCAAAGGGACTAGCACGTTGATACAAAGAAAAGCTGTTTTCATTGTTCTTTTTTTCACTGGACTCCCTCTATCATTTTTGTTATTATTATGTAAAAAATGTACTATAGCACATTTAATGCTTATTATATCCCCAGCACATAGTGGGACACAGCAACACATTAGTTCCTTTCATTTCAGAAGGTCCGTCTAATGTAACCTCTCCCCTGATTGGTGGCTCCAGGCTGGATTTTTGCAAGGGGTTCGTGAAGGCCTGATTTCTGCAGATATACAGTATGAAAAAAGAAGAAGAAAATGACCAGAAGTACATTCATTGCAGGCAGATGTGCAGAAAACATCCCTCTGCTCCCATGCAAGCCCAGAATCACTTCTCAGCAGTACCCCATCGCCCCAGTCTCGGCTGCTCTGTGGAGGTGCCCACAAGAGCTGTTTGAGGAACTTTCATGGATTTCTTGAGGCTTTTTGCCTCTCTCTCACACTCCAGCATTTTCCCAGTGAACAGTGGTGTTAACCCTTTAGTAGCTGTTATGCTGTGTTCCTTCTGCAGAGTCAGCTCCAGGCCAGCAACTTCCTATGTGTTTGTAGTCCAACCAGGAGGCAGGTGTCTGCCCCTCCAGCATGGAGACAGGATTCTCATGAGCCTCTGTTGCCTCGTGTCTATAAACTTGGGAGACACTCGAGACCTTTTTCACAATATGGAAGGGGAAGCTGAGGTCTAGAGAGGCGAGCGATTTTTCCCAAATCACACACTGGTTAGTGACCAAGTTAGGAAAAAGAGCCAGGCTTTGGGATTCAGTGTGGAAGAGGCAGTGTGAAGGGGAGGGAAATTCAGATGAGCCTGGACTATAGCTCAATTCAGCTATTATCACCTGAGTGACGCTGGGCAGGTACACCCATACGCTAGATCTCAGTTTTCATATCTGTCCAGTGGATATAAAGATACTGTCCTCACAGATGCACTAGAAAGAATAAAGAAAACAATGGAGAGGAGCCTAGCAGAGTGCTGGTCATAAAATAAATCTCTTCTGTCTCCCAGTGCTTCCCAAAATGAAGAGGGGCTTTGGCTTCAGATAGGCCTGGGTTCACATCCTGTGTGAACCTGGGGGAAAGTTTTGATTACATTTTTCTTTTTTTTTGCGGTACTGGGGGTTGAACTCAGGGGCATTCTACCTTTGAGCTACACCCCCAGCCCTATTTTTTATTCTTTATTTTGAAACTGGGTCTCACTAAGTTGCAGAATGCCTCACTAGGTAGCTGAGGCTGGCCTCGAACCCGGATCCTCCGGTCTCAGCCTCCCGAATGCTGGGATTACAACCGTGCGCCACCACACCCGGCTCTTGATTACATTTTTCAAAGAGATGATAGATGTGACTGAAAGCCCTCTTGGACAATGCTGTCTTCTTTCAGGTCTCCCCCTGGGAGGACCCCAGGCCACAGTGGCAAGGAGCCAGAGTCTGGGGTCCCCTGCTTCCTCCTCTGGGCTCTGAGCAGTGCAGTCCACTCAGGGTTCCAGTAGCAGAATGCTTGGGACAGGAACACTCTCTCAGCCCACAGGCCACTTCAGGACATGCATTCCTTGGGGGCAACAGGCCCAGGGAGGGTCACACAACAGATTTTGAAGGGGGCGTTGGAGACCTGGACAGTTAATATCCCAATGTGCACCCTCTGCACACTCCTCCGTCAGAAATAAACATGACGTCATTCCAAAAGACACTTAGGTTTCCAACCACTTCATATTTAATCAGCAATCGTGCTCCCTCCTAAAAGCTATTCCAGGAAAAACATCAAACACTTATGACAAGAAACAAAACTTTCTGAAAACTTGCGCACACAGCCTAGGCCTCGGGGGACAAACTCACGGATGTTTCGAGTCAGAGGCTAAGCCCAACCCAGGGCCTTGTGACCAAAGGGACACACATCTGTCCTGTATTTTCGGCTGTCCTGAGGACCAGTGGGGACTGCTGGGGAGCATAGGCAGGCCAACAGTGCATCCTGCAGCAAGTGGCTTCACCCCTTGGAGCCCCACATTCTTCACTGTAAAACAAGAATTATGTTTGCCTGGAAGGGTTAAATGAGGTTTAAATGAAGTAAACCAGTGGGTTAGCTTGAACCATGTGAAACTGCCATTTTTGACTTTCAAAAAATGGCAGAATATTAGGAATCTTGTGCTTTCCTTTTGTACTTCAGGTGCTTGGCGCATGTGTCCGCTGTGCTCTGCATTTCACAGTTAGCCTCACAACATAAGGAACATAGGAAGAAGGGGTGGGCCACCTAGGAGTGTGGGAGGAACATCTGTCTAGAGCCTAGAAATCTGCATTTTTAAAGAATTGTAATTGTCAGTGTGTGTGTGTGTGTGTGTGTGTGTGTGTGTGTGTGTGTGACTGGGGATTGAACCCAGGGGAGTTCTACATCCCAGCCCTATTTTATTTTTATTTTTATTTTTTTGCGGTACTGGGGATTGAACTCAGGGGCATTCTACCTCCGAGCTATACCCCCAGCCCTATTTTTTATTCTTTATTTTGAAACAGAGTCTCACTAAGTTGTGGAGTGCCTCACTAGGTAGCTGAGGCTGGCCGCGAACCCGGATCCTCCGGTCTCAGCCTCCCGAATGCTGGGATTACAAACGTGCGCTACCACGCCCGGCTTCCTATTTTATTTTGAAACAGGATGTTGTTAAGTTGCTGAGGACCTCGATAAATTGCTGAGGCTGGCCTCAAAACTGTGATCTTCCTGTCTCAGCTTCCCAAGCACTGAGATTATAGGTGTGAGCTACCATGTGCAGTACTCCAAGATATTTTGATGAGATGATGCCTAGGGCTCACTTGAACCAGGTTTTGAACCAAGAAACACCTGGAGAGGGACAGTGGCTAGAGTGGCAGTAAATGGCATCTCCTCCTTCTGATCCCCTGTTTGGTTTGCTTTTGATCCAGATGATAGCAGGATCTGTTTAGTGTGTGTGAGTGTGTGTGTGTGTGTGTGTGTGTGTGTGTGTGTGTGTGTGTGTGTGTGCTGGGAGGATGTGTGATGAGAATCCCTTCTGATTCCATTTAAAATCCCAGTCTAATATTTGGGGCATTAGCCCAGCATGTGCTATACCCTCAGTGGCTGCCTCTGGTATTTCAATATTTGGAACAGTTTCAGCTATTTCAAAATGTCTTTAAACTTGGAGCAAGAGGAATTAGCCAGTGGAGAAATGTGAACATCACTGGCCTTGGAAGCAGGTTGCAAGCTCCTTGGAAGCCATCTCCGCACAGCACATCTCAGGTGGGGAGGACGTGACTGGGGAAGGAGACCACACCTCCTACTAGTATGCTACATGAACTGGAGCACAGGTGGACCTTGAACTCAGGACCCCCAGGGCTAAACCTTTGCCTTCCTGAGAGCTTGTAAGGAACCTCACCTTAGGCTCCTTATTGCTGCTCTGACTGAACAAACCCTGGCCAGCAGGTTCTGAGTTTCATCAGTGCATACCTAGCTGACTTCTTTCAATTGCTTCTTCTGATTGCAATCCATAGCACACATACACTGCTGCCAGGTTAAAGTCCTATCGCTCCTTCTATTCACTCAATAAATATTAATCAGTTCCACTGAGGATATAGTGATGAGCGAATTAGGCATAATTCTCACCCTCATGAATTCTATAGCCTTTGAGTTCCCAATACTTATAAATACTCTGCGGCTAACACATTTGGAGAATGCATAATGGGGAAGCCTGCTGTATTTGAGGTTAGGTAGCAGTTTCCTGTTCCTTACTACTTTAGGATGGTGTATTAGTCCATTTTTCATTACCATAATGAGGTAACAGAGGCAAGGTAACTTTATATAGAGAAGAGGTTTTCTTATCTCACAGGTCTGAAGGTTCAAAGTCCAAGATTGGGTGGTGAGGGACCAGTAGTTTGGCCTCTGATGAGTGCCTAACAGTGGATGGTATCACAACAGGGGGAGGGGATGGGGGAGCACATGTGACATGGAGAGATCACATCACAGGCAGGAGTCAGAGGGGAACTGGGGCCTTACATTCTCTTCTGAAGGCATGTCCCCAATGACAGAGGGACCCCCCCCACTCCCCGCCCACTAGGCCACACTACCTCCCAACATTGCCACACCAAAGGACCAAGACACACACGAGCCCTTTGGTAACATGCCCCAACCACACCCCAACCTTGGCAGAGGGGAACGTGGTGATGACTCCAGGCTCAGAAACATCTGCAAATTTTTATTGAATCCATATTAGTCCAGGTACCATGCTGGTCTCTACAGCCTAGCTGTAGATCTAGAATAAAGAATGATGAGGCCAGATTTAGTACCAACTCTCAAGGAGAATTGATGTGGGCTAAAGTCTTGTACCTCACAATGGTTTTTTTTTGCGGGGGAGGTCTTTGTACTTCCTGTGAGGAGGCATTCTTAGGATCCCCATTTGACATGCAGAATGTGAGCTCAGAGACGCTGCCTGTGTTGCTGTGTCTTGAGCTCTGACCCCACATCTGCAAAACAGAGAAGAAATGAATGTCTCCCTCAAAGACACTGTTGTGGGAATTTATCCACGTGCCATGTGAAAGTGCCTCGTACTATGCTTTTTCTTGTAGTGTCTGAGGAATATTCATTTCATTTTCGTGGCGGATTTCTCTACACACTTAAACACTACTTGGCATGACCAGGCTTGTGTGACTCCTGGTCTGGAGCCCTGGCTCCCACTTTACCATGAGCTCTCCTCACAACAAATTGTGGAAAATTCTAGAAGACCTTAACTTTGTGCTTTCAATTTGAGAGATACCAGGGATCCATTGTGCTCTTTGAGCAGGGAGTCATGGGACATAGCTGCTTCTAGATGCTAAATGACCAGGGAAAGCATGGAGGTTGAGGAAGGGATACGAACTAGAGGCTGAGAGTCCATTTTAGTTTAGTTGATATGACAATTCAGTTTTTAAAGAATACTTAACTCCTGAACTAGGGCCGAGAGCAGCTGGGAAGGACAGATGGGGAGTGGAGTATTCATCTCCCCTACAGGAGCACTTCGTGGCTGCCTGTGTTATTTGAGGCTGGTTCTGATTAAGTTTGTGTGGTTATCAGATGCACTCAGTGTCTGTCTCAGGGTCCCTGCCTGCATTGTCGGGTGGCAACTATCCTATTCCACCCTTTATAGAGGGCAATGGCCTCACACCCCAAGTTTAAGTTGCTGTCGTTCAAAGTTAAGGTGGTCATCTCTCTGCCATCAGAGATAGTCATAGTTGCTCTTATGATAGGTACTCTCTAGATATTATATATAATCCTCCCAGCAACTGTGAAGAATGGCCATTATTTGGACCCTGAAACTCTGAGCTGTTAGACCATTAAGCAACATGCCAACGAAACATGGTTTACTAAGGAAAAGGAGTAGAAAGTGATCCCAGCTCACTCGGAAAGTGAAACCTCCCACTTCCTTCCCACCCACCTTGGACGATGCTCCCCCGATCCAGATGAGGGTGCTGAGTGTCAGAAAAGCAAAGTGAACTTGCTGAGGATCATATCTCACATCTGATAGCTAAATAGCAAATAATGAATGGAGGGCTCCCTGTATCCTGGGCACGGGCTATGTACAGGCCTACCATACACTGACTTAATGTCCCATAATACATGTCAGAGCTGACCTATCTGGTTTTAGGTTTTTCAACTGCCCACTTCAGCTTTCAGGAGACCAAATCTGACATGTCCAGGGAAGAAAATGTAGCAATGGCTGAGAAGGCACCTAATTTATGGGGCAAAGCTGCTACAAACTTCTCTTTCCCCTGAATGCAATTTCTGCTGTGATGGATGGAATCTGCGGGTCGAGGACCAGGCATGCCTGGCCTCACGTAACGGGCGTTCATTCGAGTGAAGGGCTTCAATCAGTTGTTGTGATCAATGAGGAGATAACTCCAAGGTCACAGGGATGGCTGAGGTCAGATGGATGAGTGCAGGCCGCCTCTCTGGAATCTTTCTTCCCCAAGGAAACTGATGCAAGATGTGTCAGTCTGAACTCACTGCATACTAGCCTAGAGGGCGAGCTGTCTAAAACCAGCGAGTGTCTCATACCTAGAGGTGAGGGGGAGAGGAAGGGTCCTCACAGTCCCTACCCCTTCCCAGAGCCAGGATACTGCTCTGTAAAGACTGAGGACATTCCTGGAAGATGAAAGACAGCTCCGCAAGCAGTGTCCTAAGCCCCTCCACACTGCGGGCGGGCACTGGCCATCCTGGCTGGTGCTGTCTTTAAACAATACCATAAAATACAGTGACTTCTGTTAACGGCAATGGAGGCTGGGTGGCAGCAGTTTTATCAGACGTTCAGTTTATTTTAAGCATGCAACCCTAGGAGAGTCATCTCCTCTTTGAGTTGGAATGATCATCATAAAATTAATGGACACTGGTGGAAAGTTTTGCAGATATTTTAAGTGCTTTCACATCTATGATCTTTTCTCTCCCAATAGCCTAGTGAAGGGGGCATTGTATTATCCTCAGTTTTACAGAGTCGGTGACTGAGGTCCAGAAGAGGCCATTTGTCCTTCTGCCTCAGCTGCTAAGGTATTTTGTCCAGGATTTCTGACTCTGTCTCACTTTTTTTTTTTTTTTTCTTTTTGGTGGTATGGGGATTGATTCCAGAGGTGTTCTGTCATTGTGCTACACCCTCAGCCCTTAATTTTTTTTTTTTTTAATTTTGAGTCAAGGTTTCACTAAATTATCTTGCACTGGCCTTGAAGCTGCAATCCTCCTATCTTAGCCTCCCAAGTATTGGGTAATAATGTAGACGTGCGCCACTGCACCCAGCTCTTGTCTCATTTTTATCTATAATATGATTTGGAGGTTACCTGGTTTACCCTCTCTATGCCTCCACCATCTCTTGGACAGATGAGTATTTCCCCTATCCAATGCAGTTAGGGATAGACAATGTAATATAGTGTTAAAAATTATAGTGAAAAATTTTGAGCCTATTCTATATACCAACCCATATATCAAATGCACATTCCTTCTTATCCTGAGATTGACCTTATAAGGTTTGAATTGATAGGAAATGAGTTTTATAGAATACAAGTGACTTGACCAAAGTTATACAACCAGTATGAAATGGAGAAAGGATTCAAACTCACATCTGTCCTATGTCAGACTATCTGAACTTAAACAAAGCATCACACTTTCTCCTTAAATTGGATGGAAACATTTTCTAATTTCCATATAGAAGTCATGATTCTGCCTTTTGTAGTTGCAGAGAATAGGCCTGCTTGCTTTTTCACAAGTTTGTTGGTCTGGTGGATGCTGGAAGACATCTTTGCCTTCTAAGATGTAGAATTTCTGGTTTCTCTAACTCTTCATGATGGGACTTGGCTGTTGGATGCCTTAGGTTCCATCATCCACTTACTAACAGGAAGGGTAGGTTAGTAGGAAGAGCAAGGGGCTTGAGGCCTGAAGGAGTGGGCCGTCATTCAGTTCTGGATTTATTAGTGTGTTCCAGGTCTTGGCTCCTATGATTCTTATCTGTTACATCTGACTACTTCTTAATTCTCAGAATTGCTTTATGTTTGTTTGTTGTTGTTGTTGTTATTTGTGGTACTGGGGATTGAACCCAGGGGCATTCTACCTCTGAGCTATGCTCCCCAGCCCTATTTTTTATTCTTTATTTTGAAACAGGGCCTCACTAAGTAGCTGAAGCTGGCCAAGAACCTATGATCCTCCTGTCTCAGCCTCTCAAGTACTGAGATTACAAGCGTGCGCCCCTACGCTGGGCTTTAGCGTTGCTTTATGAATAGAGCATATGAACAACAAATTCATATATTTTATAAATATTATGTACCAATAAAAATTTTAAGTCATAGGAAAAATATAGTATATGAAATTAAGGATGTGATCTTTCCCTAGAAAAAGATGGATAAAATAGATGGCTGTCCAAAGTAGCATTATTCATAACAGCTCAACAAATAAAAGAAAATCTATCTACAATAAAAGAAAATGGAACCAACTTAAACATCCACAACAGGAGAATGGCTAAGTTAACCGGGCCACACCAGCTTAATGGAATATTATGCAGGTATTTAAGGTTTTTGTTAAGAAAGAACCTGTGATATAATGCTAATTAAAACAACAAAGATAGAACAGTTTATCTCTAGTATGATCTTAACTTCACAAGGAGTAAGACTGGAGCAAAACATGCTGACGCTAATAACAATTATCTTAAATGATAGGTGTATGTATTGTCTCTGCGTACATGCATATATACCTACATATATTACGCTTGTTCGCGTTTTCTTGTTTTCAAGTTTTCTCCAGTGAGCCTGGTTCATTTTGAAAATCAGTGCAAAATATGGAGATCATAATAGGGCACAAAGAGCTCCATTTGTTTTTTCCAGTGTCAAAGTGCCATTTCAGCGTCTCTCTTCTGCTCACTCATCTCTTTTGGTGTGACTATCTTGATTTCATTGGGTTCAAAGAGGAAGCAAATACAATAGACTAAAGCCAGTCTTTAGGAACTGCCTGGGCCCATGCTGCAAATAGGATGTTTGATACGATCTTTAAAAAAAAAAAAAAAATAAAACCAACAATCTCTTTAACATCTCACTGAGTAAGCAGCACGAGAAAGTTACCTCAAAGGCCGCATCACCTGGCTTCTACAGGGTTAGCTGCCTGGGCATGCCAGGGGCAGGGCAGGTGACCAGAGGAATGAATCTGGCCTAAAATATTAGTGGGTGATTTGCAGAAAAATGGGCTGTATCAGCAGCTCGTGAAGTTATGTCTTCTGTTCTTGATAATATTGTAATTGATTGCCTCTAGGAACAATGCTGGCTCCTGCTTTCCGGGGAGGGCAATAGGGGAAAGGCAATAGGGGAAAGGGGAGGTAAGAGTGTTTTCTGGAGTTGCTTCCACTCATGTGATCAGAAGCAGCAGCAGGAAGCTGAGCCCTCTGTAAGCAAATGTCTCTGAAAATGGCAGGACCTTTGCCTCCTTCCTGTCCTGTTCCTGGCACAGCACATGCTGAAGACTTACATTAGAACTATGGGAAAAGGGAAAGAACACAGATATTATGGGGTATATCCCCTTTGTTCCTTTTTTGTCCTTTTTCTTTTTCTTCTGCTTTTTTTTTTGGTCCTGGGTATTGAACCCAGGGATATTTTATCTCTGAGCTACAACCCCAACCTTTTTTGTTTTTTAATTTGAAACAGGGTCTTGCTAAGTTACTGAAGCTGGCCTTGAATCTGTGATCCTCCTAGCTCAGCCTCCCAAGTACATTACAGGCATGTGCCAATGTGGCTAACTATCCCTTTGTTCTTCCCCAGTAGAAGCCACCAAGATCTCCCCCGCCCCCCCACTGGGGATTAAACCCAGAGGCATTCTACTTTCGAGCTGCACCCCAGTCCTATTTTGTAATTTTTTTAAAATTTTGAAACAGGGTCTCACGAAGTTGCAGAGAATCTCACTAAGTAGCTGAGGCTGACCTCAAACCCGGATCCTCCCGTCTCAGCCTCCCAAGTACTGGGATTACAAGAGTGCACCACCACACCTGGCTCCACCAAGATCTTGACAAGGTCATCCAGGCAGAGAGGCAGCAATAGAAGCTAGAATACCTCACTGGCACCCTAGCTGTTTATTATAGCACACAAGAAAGAACCAACTGTCATCTAGTCCAAAATTCCTTCTTGTAATATCAATGCCAATGATAACTACCATCTATAGAGTGTCTGCTGTATGCCAGGCACTGCAGAAATTTGGAAACATTATTCCATCTGTTATGGGCTAAAGGTATTCCCCCAAATTCCTATGTTGAAGTTCTAATCACCAGTATTTTAGAATATGACTGCGATTGGAAGTAGGTTTTTTTTTTTTTTCCAGTACTGGGGATTGAACCCAGGAGCATTCTACCTCCTAGCTTTACCCCCAGTCCTATTTTTTATTCTTTATTTTGAAACAGGGTCTCACTAAGTTGCAGAATGCCTCACTAGGTAGCTGAGACTGGCCACGAACCCAGATCCCCCGGTCTCAGCCTCCCAAATGCTGGGATTACAAGTGTGTGTCACCACGCCCGGCTGGAAGTAGGGTTTTTTTTGTGTGTGTGGTACTGGGGATTGAACTCAGGGGAATTCTACCTCTGAGCTATACCCCTTGCCCTATTTTTTTATTCTTTATTTTGAAGCAGAGTCTCACTAAGTTTCTGAATGCCTCACTAGGTAGCTGAGGCTGGCCTCGAACCTGGATCCTCAGGTCTCAGCCTCCCAAATGTTGGGATTACAAGTGTGAGCCACCACACCTGGCTTTGGAAGTAGGTTTTTAAAGAAGCAATTAAGCTGGGCGTGGTGGCACATGTTTGTAATCCCAGTACTTGGGAGGCTGAGACAGGAGGATTGTAGGTTTGTGGCCAGCCTTAGATACTTAGTGAGGCCCTCCACAACTTAGTGAGATCCCGCTTGAAAATAAAGAATAAAAAATAGAGCTGGGGGTGTAGCTCTGAAGTAGAATGCTCCTGGGTTCAATCCCCAGTACCGCAAAAACAAAACAAACAAACAACAACAAAAATAAATAAAGAAGCAATTAGGTTAAAATGAGGACCTATGGGTGGACTCTAATCCAATATGACTGATGTCCTTGTCAGAAAAGGAGACTGGGACACAGAGGGAAAGATGCATGAAGGAAGACAGACATTTAAATCCCAGAAAAGGGGCTGCAGAAGAAACTCATCCTTGATCTCAGTCCTCCAGTTTCCAGGGCTGTGAGAAATACCTCCCTGTTGTTGAAGTCATCCAGTCAGTGGCTTTGCTATGGCAGCCCTAGCAAATGAATATGCTTTCTAACCATATCCCTGCCAGCAGGGAGCATTGGCCCTGAGTGACAAGTGAGGAAACTCAGGCTAATATTAAGTTCTTACTGACTGCAAAGCCTGGGGATTGTTCTTTGCCCTTAGGAGAAGTGGGACCATCTATGTGAAAGTGCATTGTAAACCTTTGTTGAACAAACACAATGTTGCAAGACAGTATTTACCATGTTTGCTAGGGCAAGTAGAAGTCCTTTAATATGAAATTCCAGGCTGAGTCCCGTCCTCCACAGGGACATTTCCTGGGGGTACTCTTCCCTATCTTCAACTAGAGAAGGGTCTTTCCATCCCACCGGATAGTTGAGAACATTGTAGGGCAGCAACTTTGAGCCAGGGCTCCATTTGCAAGGCTCCATTTGTTCCTCTCCATTTGCCAATGGCATGGGGGAGAACTTAGCAATGCACAAAGTCTCTCCGAGTCTTTGAATTTGACCTTCACACATCTGGATTTCTCTGCTGGCTTCTTCTATTCAGTTATTTGCAAGCATTTTTGTGAACTACTCTATGTCCTACAGGCAGACCCAGCCCAATTGATGTGACCAATTGAAACATACGTTTAGTCTGCCTACCATCAGTCTTTTGCCTTCTTAGAGGTGACTTATCCCTTAGGTCTTGGCTCTGCTGTCACCTCCTCTGGAGAGTCTTCTCAGCCTGGACCAGTTTCCCTTGTTATAGGTTGGGTTAGCTCCATAAAATATGCATCCCTTCTGGAGCCTCCAAACCCTGCCTAGTGCATGGTGGGCTGTCAGCAAGTATTGGTTCATGAATTAATGTGTTCTTTTATTGCACTACCCTGTGTTTTCCACTCTTAATACTTATAATTTTTGTTTGTGTAATTGATTAATGTCTGTCTCCCTGTCCCTGGCCACTAAGTCTGTAACTCCATGAGGACAGGGACTTTTTTTTTTTGGCTCATCTTTGCATTCTCAGCACCTACCAGTACCCTGAATACAGAGGACATTTAAAAAAAATATTGGTAGAATAAAATTAAATGAAGCATGTGGAGAAGCCAGAGAGGTTTTGATTTTTCCAAGAAGTATGATACCCAAATGAATTTCCAGGCCGTAGGAGTACTCTGGTCAGCCTTCTCTTATGCCCAGGCAATGCATTTGCAAATTTGACAAGAAAATGTCTTTGCTTTTACCTGGTCACAGTCTGGTGAGATGGCAAACATTGAGAAAGGTAGTAATAATTCAGCATGAACAGTGCTATAACTAGAGGCAGCAGCCTTGTTCTGAGCGGTGCACAGCAGGGTGCTCTAGACCCAGGCCCCACAGGGTCAGGGAGGGCAGAAGGGAGGCAAATTTGGGCAAAAATGCTAAGGCTTGGGTAGGCATCTTTCAGGGGAGAGAAGAGAAATGATAGATCAGGCAAAGGAAACCCTGGCCTGAAGAATGGAGAGAAGAGTAAGGAGGCTGGAACCTGGACCTCTGTTACCTCTGTTGCCGGGATGTGGGCAGAGGAGCTGGAAGGTGAGGCTGGGAAGCAGTGGGGTGGGCCTCTGAGGCCCTGCAATTCTCTGCAGACTTTTGTGAAAAGAGCAGAGGAGAGCTGGCTGTCATTCTTATCAAGCTGGGGCTCAGCTTTTGTCCCCAGCCTGAGCCCAGCTCCTTTGATCCCCAGCAAAGCTATTGTTTCCCCAGCAGTGGCCTCTCTGCTCCACTGGGGAAAATGTGGCCTTTGTTCTCCTGAGACTTTTTATCCAAGTCTTGCCCTGGTGGGGGCAGGCTGGGAGGGGCTCCGTGGAGGACCCAGTCCCTGGCAGCTGAGGGACAAGGGCAGCCCCTGTCTCCTTCCCTCTGCCTGGCGTGGGTTGCACAAAGCTCTCAGAATGCTCTCGCTCAGTACAAACCAGGCTGTGTTGGGGGTGGAGAGGGAACCACGGGCAAACAGATTCAGCTTCTTTATTTTGGAAAAATTGCCTTTGTTAACATTTCCAGCCAGATCATTATGTAAGTTAAATGCTGCAAGACCCAGTGAAAACCTGCATTCAGATCTAAACTCAACTATTTCTTGCCTGTGTCACCTTGAGGAAGACATTTCATCTCTCAGAGTCTTGCCCAAGATGACACAGCCTGTAAGGTTTCTCTGCAATATGCAAAAAACAACAGCACTTACCCCACTGCATTGCCATGAGGATGCTCGATTGATTGATTCATTCATCATTCAATAATCTGTTAAGCACCCATTCTGCGCCAGACACTGTGACAGGTGCTAAAGAAACACTGGAGAATGAGATGGACTTGATTGTGCTCTCCCATGAAGCTTACCAGGGCCAGAGGACATGAAGTGCACACTTGGAGCTGGGAATGTAGCTCAGTGATAGAGTGTTTGCCTAGCATGCAGAGGTCCTGGGTTCAATCCCTGGTACTGCAAACAGAACAAAACAACAACAACAAACAAACCCACATGCACGTATCAGCGTGGAAGAGCTGAATGCCTAGCATGTGCAAGGCCCTGGGTTTGATCTCTAGTACCAAAACAAAACTTGCAGACATAGTATTGCAAAAAGAAATGCAGGTTGAATGTAACAAAGAAAAGTGGTGCTTTGGTGCTTATATTAACTTATTTTTTTTGGTACTGAGGATGGAACCCAGGGGCATTCTATCTCCAAGCTATCTCCTAGCCCGATTTTTTATTTTTATTTTGAAACAGGGTTTCACTAAGTTGCAGTGGGCCTCACTAAGTAGCTGAGGCTGGCCGCGAACCTGGATCCTCCTGTCTCAGCCTCCCAAGTACTGGGATTACAAGCATGAGCCACCACGCCCAGCTTATATTAAGTTTTAAAAGACATCCCTAAAAGGAGGTGGTTAGTGGGAGATGGTCTGCAATTGTCTGCTCCAGCCCTCTGTCTTGGACTGGCTCCCTCACCACACCTGCAAGGTTTAAGTGGGGTTAGGAAGCTCCCCTCTGTCCTCCAGGGAACTTAGCTGAAAAGAGATGGATTCTGGAAACTACTTGCTTCCAGAGGCCTGGCAATTGATGAAGACACATACAAGGGAACCAACGAACGTAGGACCAGCTGGGACATTTTCTGTGTGCCTTAATGAGAAGCGCTGGTCTCTGCTACTGGGAGCTGAACTCTTGGCCCAGCTCACTGGGCTGGAGGGAAAGGGGGAGTTTGCCTAACAGACTTTAGGGCTTTGTAGCAGGGAAAACAAATGGGTCTGTAACTTGATCGAGGCAGTAGGGTGGGGATGGAGGGTCGGAACTGTGGGGATGAAAAATAGCTTTTCATGTGCATGTCAGGGGGAGGAGGCAGCCTCTTGCCCTCAAGTGAGGGGATGTGCTGAGCAAGGCTGACTCTCAGTGTCCTCAAACCCTGGCAGGTGGATGGTGCTGCTCTGGACAACCTGGGGCTGCATTGCTCACCTGTACTGAGCATCTTCTATGGACCAGGGGCATTTCCAGAGGGAGGGTATTGGATTACAGGCGTGCACTGCACCTGGCGTGGTGGGGTATTTTTATCTCCATTTTTCAGATGAGAAAGTTGAGGCTTGGAGATGTGAAGTAACTTGCCCGAGATGACATAGACAGTAAGTGGTGAAGGTGAGATCTACATCCAATCATGTATGCCTTTAAATCTATATTCTTCCCATGATATCATGCTGGCAGGTAATTTTTTGGATGTTATTTCCCTCAGAATGTTTTACATATAATACTGTAAAGGATCCCTTTTTATGTGTTATGTTTTACAAAGCACTCTTGCAAATGACATTTCCCGGGGTCTTCATAGTGCTTGCCCTGTGAGGTAAAGAGTAATTTTCCTTGGCTTGGAGATGAGGAAATGGAAGCTCAGCAAAACCAAGGATTCCTTAATGACACACACAAGGCCTCAGGGAGCTGGGGAGATGGTGCACTCCCCACCATTTTCCTGGTCGTCAGGCTCCTCAGGTGTCAGCTCATATTTGGACCATCCGTGGATCCTTACAAGTACAAGCCCAAGCACACACAGTTTGTTTCCTAACAAGTACAGAGCCTTCACTTTGCTTTTAACTTTTGATAAAGCCAGCAGCCCCAATCCCCTTTCTGGGGGCCCATCCTTCTGAGAGGGGATGGTGGGCCATGTGTGTTTTTCACTGGCGCTCCCACAAAGAATGTTGCATATAATAGGAAACATGTGTGGATTTGCTGTGGAGCCCCCACCCTGTGCCCTTCCCTGCGCAGCACGGATGGTGCTCTTGGTGGGAGCCCAGGCTGGGGGCTGGAGCCAGCACACCTACTGAGATGCCCCTGGACCTGCAGCCTCCAAGAGGTGGAGCTGGGCACAGAGCAACCTCTGCTCTAGTCTCATTTCTCCACTGGAGTCCTCGCCCCGCTGTGTTTCCACTCTTGGCAACAAGGGAGGGAGCCCAGACTCAAACTTGGGTGTGTCTGTGGCCAACCTCCAGATCTGGGTAGCACGTGCTTCCCTTGTATCATGCAATCAATTAAAGAATGAACTAGGGGAGAATCACCCTGCTCCTGTCTCTGCAGAGTTAGGTACACTATCATGTTTGTGGGAGGAAAGAATAAGTGCCCTACGATGGGAGGCCTGCTTGTTGAGTGTGTTTCTGGAGAATTCTGGAGCTAAGGGAAGCACATTGTTATCCACTCTCTCTGTTTGTAGGAGATAGGACTGTCTGGTGCTGTGGTCCTGGAACTTGAGTCGCTTTAGTGGCATCACCTGGATGGCATCACACGGATGTCCAAGTATGGCTTGCTGGTCCTGCTCCTAGCGTTTCTGGTTCCACTGGGCCAGGAGTGGGCTGGAGCACTGGCATTTTTACCAAGTTCCTGGTTGATGTGATGCTGCTGGTTCAGGGCCACTCTTTGAAACTACTGGTCTTCAGGAAGAAGGATGGAAGAGCTTGTGAGAGGGAGGATAGGAAATGAGACTTTACTGCGCTCAGAGTCATCTAAAACTCAGACTTGGAGACATGAGTAATGTGTCACAGGTCCCCGGGGCTTCTCCTCACCACAGGATCAGGGCTCCATGGCCTCAGCAGGCAGGCAGGGCTCTTCCTCATCAGGCTCCACCTTCGTGCCTTCATCTCAAACCTCATGGCCTCCACTACCCCCCTGGCCTCTGTACCTCATGAAAGGGGGCTTCTCATTCTCATTCTCCCCCAGCGTGGTGGCCCTTCTCCTCTGCCCGGCCTTTCTGCATGATGCTTCTTCCACTTTGGCTGCCTCCCCCGTGCTCTTTCCTAACCCTGAAGAGCTCTTTTTCTGAAAGGACTCATCAGCTGTCACCTCCTGAGAGAAGTCCTGATTGACTCTGGTAGATGAAGTTTTTGCTTCCTTCGCAGTACTTCTGCAGCAATGGGGCCGGATCTCTCCTCGTGGCTTCCTCTGGCCACCCTGTAGATGTCTCTTGCCTCCTCTAGCCTGGCATCTTCTTTTTGTTTTTTTTTTTTTTTTTTTTTTGCGGTACCAGGGATTGAACTCAGAGGCATTCTACCTCCGAGCTACACCCCCAGCCCTATTTTTTATTCTTTATTTTGAAACCAGGTCTCGCTAAGTTGCGGAGTGCCTCACTAGGTAGCTGAGGCTAGCCTCGAACCCGGATCCTCCGGTCTCAGCCTCCCAAATGCTGGGATTACAAGCGTGCGCCACCACGCCCGGCTGCCTGGCATCTTCTTGAGACGAGAAAGTTTAGTCTTGTTTGTAATTCTACCCCAGGACATAGCTGGGTGTGTGATCTACAGTGGCATTGGATCCCTGCTGACATTGGATCCATGCTATGGACTGGATGGATCGATGATGACATTTGGATGTATCGATGATGACATTTGTTGTGCATCTGCAGTGAGTACAGTGTGTGAGGAATCAGTGAAGGTAGTGTCCTCCATGGTAGGACAGTCATGCACCTGCCCTGCATAGACGCTGTGCTGGATGCTGGGGAGATAAGAATGGGAGAGACAAGTCCGGATTCTCATACAATTTATTGTCAGAGGGAGAGAAAGGCATAAACTGTTAATTTCAGCATTGATAAAAGTTGCAATTGGGGGAAGCACAGGGTGCAGAAGGCACTCACAGCAGCAATGCCTAACCTGAGTGTGATTGGAGGCAAGGGTCTCAGAGGTGGTATCTACACTGAGGCCTGAAGGCTGAAGATAGGGAAGGTGAGCCAGAGTGTGACACATTTGGGGAACTGAAATCATCACAGCAGAGTACCCAGTCCAGGTGGCCTTGCTGAGGCATCAAAGCGAGGAACAGGTGGGGTGGGGGAAGTGGGGGGCCCCTACGAGTGATGATATAGGGGAAGTGGGAGACCAGATGGTCCTTGCTGAGTGAGGTGAGAGAGCAACAGAAGAGAAAAAGTAGAAGAAAGTGAGTGACCATCTCAAGGGGCAGTGAAGTCTGAAGACACCTGGAGGGCGTGAGAGTGGTGTAGACTCATGTCCTCAGGAGGGCTTCTTGGCAACCTGGTTGTCCAGGATGGGGAGAGTTTGGACAGTGAAAGAAGAAAAAAAGCTGCTAGTAAAGAGTACGCCAGGGGAGGGCACAGAGGCAGCACTGAGGGAGCAGCATGCGGCTGAGGGGCGAGCCTGGGAGCGATGCAGACAGAAACATCTGTCCTTGCCAGGTGGCCAGCACCTCACCCTTCCCCAAACCCCTGCAGGCCCAGCACAGGTCCCAGCAGGCCTTCAGGCGGGGGCCACCTTCCCATTCTCCAGAGGAGGAAACCTGCATAGGCAGCCAGGGGAATTATAGGAGGGAGGTCACAGGGCCTTATGGAGCGCTGTTTGCTCCCTTCTGCAGGGTGACCTTTTCCCTGTCTTAGAAGCTCTCTGCCAGCTAATTTCCCAAGGATTAACAATGCAGTCTTCTCCTTGGCAGGCATTATGATTTCTCTCTTACCTGTTTTTTTTTTCCCCTGTCAACACAGGAACCACTCTTACCCTCCTTGAGTCACTTGCCCATAGCTCTCCTGATTCCTGGGAACTGAGTAGGTTCTCTGGAAGCCAATGGGGGGAAAGGGTAGGCAAAAGCTCCTGGGGGGTTAGGACCATGCTGGCATGTTTGTATAAGACCTCTCATTTAGTCTTTGCTGCCGATGGCTGAAGGCATTGGAAGGCGAGGACATTGAAGCTCAGTGAGATGAAGCCCTTGGCCCAAGTTTACATCCTTAGGTGGTGGAACTGGGATCAAATGAGCAGAATAAATAGTATAAGTTGGCAGAAAAGCTTAGAAACCAGAGTCTGTACCTGAGGGTCAATGTTGTGTGGGAAAATGTTTCAGAACATGGTACACCCTTTCATCATGAGTTTGCACCTATTCACATGCTGACTTCCTTCCTGGGGATTCCAAGCTCTTCTACCCACAAGCTCCTGCTCACCTTTCAGCATCTTAATGCTGCTGCTGCTAAGGATTCCTGTCTGTATTAGGCCTCTTTCAACCTCCCATTTAATTGTGCCTATCCTTAAAACAGAATTTAGTACGATCTCTCTCTCTCTCTCTCTCTCTCTCTCTCTCTCTCTCTCTCTCTCTCTCTCTCTCTCATGCTGGGGATTGAACCCAGGGGAATTCTACCTACAAACTACCCCCAGCCCTTTTTAGTTTTTTGGTTTGGAAACAGGGTCTTGCTAGGTTGCTGTTGCTAAGACTGGCCTTGAATCTGTGATCTTCTTGTTTCAGCCTTCCGAGTACTGAAATTACAGACGTGTAATCTTTTAATGGATGCCTTTCCTGGGCAAGTGACTGTAAACTCCCAGAAGCAGGTTTTTGTGTATCTCTGACTCCTCAATGCCTAGAACAGTTGGCATACAGAAGGTGCCTATGCATATTCTTGTATAAATGAATGAACAAATGAAAGAAGGAATCTTGTCCTTAGATTCATTGCACCAGAGTTGGATTGGTGGCCCCACCCTCTATATTATGTCTAAGAGGAATGAGAGAGGTGAAGTGACATGGCCAAAGTCACATAGGTAGCCAGATGACAGCCAGCCAAAACACACAAAACAAGGGACAACAAGCCCATGTCCTCTGTCCCACATCACTTTGCAGTTATCAACTGCGGAGATCTTTCTTATCCAGAACTTGTGTCATTCCCCAACCATCAGCCCTGGAGCTGTGTCAGAGCTTGCTAGCTTCCTGCCAAGATCCATTCCATTCTTGCTTACTAATTTAAATGAATCGGGGGTTGCAATACACCATTTGAAAACTGTATTTCCCAACCTCCTTAACAGCAAGGTGTGGCACTGAGACCAAGTTCTGGCTAAGGACTTTCAAGATATTTGAGGAAAGCCCCTTGAGGGGAGGGACAAGGAGAAGGAAAGCAGATACAAGTTGTTGTTTTCTGGCTTTTCCCTCTTCTGTTGAGAATGTGGAACGTGACACAATGAAAGTTGCAGAAATTATCTCAGACCTTGAGGTGATCTTGAGGGTGGCTGTCAACTGAGAGTGAAAGAGCAAAAAGATGGAAGAAAATTGGGGCCCTAAAGACCTGGAGCCCTAGATTGCTCACTTCTATACTTCTTACACGAGAAAATAAAAGATAGATGTATTTGTTTTTTGCAGTGCTGAAATCGGACCCATATCCTAGGCAAATGTTCTACCACTGAGCTATAGCCCCAGACCAAGACATCTATCTTTAAGTCACCTTATTGGGTTCTATTTATTTATCAGAAGATATAGGAAAGTAAAATAAGTGGTCATCAGTCAGCTCTGGGCCTGGTAGACTAGGCTATTTTTAGAAGACATAGGATCCAAAATGCAGCCAGAGGTGCAGCCTGGCCAAGGGGGTATTCTGCAGGTCAGAGAACGACTCACAGTTGTGGAGTTCCTGGTTCATTCTTTAGCACCACCTATCACCCAGGCCATCTAGTAGGAACAGGGTAGGCCTGAGAGACTGAGATGGGCCTGAGATGGGATGGTTGGTGTCTCAGTTCATACTGTGAGGGTCTGGGACCTCAGCTTGATCTCAGTTTGTTGCACTTTGGGGCCTGAATGGACCTTCATGAACCCAGACTCTGTGTTAACCACCAAGGCTGTCTATTCAAGAGCATTTTCACATTCTTTTTCACCAGAACATTGGTTTGGTTGCTTGTGATGGAAATTCCCTTTCTCTTTCCTTGATTTGTTTAGGTAAGAGATGTGTTGTTCTCTTCCTCTGTCTCCTCTCCATGAAATATAAGGGGCACTTCCAGACACATTTTCCTTATTCATTTCTTAAGAGAGGCCCAAGACAAACTACCTCCTCTTGCCTCTGGGCATTACTGAGTGAGCAAGTAAAGTTGGAAACTGACGCTTTGTTTACACCATCTAAAAGTCACATGGAAACTGACTTGTGGCCATGATATCTTTGACTTGGGTCCCCTATATTGGGACTACTTGCTATGTGATATAATAGATATTGTTATTGATTATCCTTTTTTTTCTTGCAGCCACAAGATTCCTAGCTTAAATAGAATCTAACCTATTAGATTGGGAAACACCTTGCCCAAGGTCACTCTGCAGGTAAACATTGGTAACCTAGATCCTTTTCTTCTATCTTCAATAATAATAATAATAATAATAATAATAATAATAATAATAATAATAACAACCATTTTTTCCCTGCATATTACATGGGGTCACCTCAAGAATAAAGCGAGATTCCACATGTATTTGAGATAAATTAGACCATCCCTATTGTTATTTACATCTTCTCAGTCTATTTGGACTGCTATAACAAAATACCTTAGACTGGGTACTTTATGAATAACAGAAAGTGATTGCTCACAGTTCTGAGCCTGGAAAGCCCAAGATCAAGGCACCCACAGATTCGGTATATGGTGAAGGTCTGTTCCTTGTAGATGGTGTCTTATTGCTGATAATTCACTTGGCAGAAGTAAAAACAAACTCTCTCAGGCCTCTTTTATAAGGGCTGTAATCCCATCCATGAAGGTTCTGCCCTCAAGATCGAATCAGCTTCCAGATTCCCTACCTGATAATACTCCTGCACTGGCTGGCAAGTTTCAAAGCATGAATATTCATCCCATGGCCCCCATCTTTCTATGGTTCAAGTCTAATTCTATTAGTACGAATGAATATTATCTCTCATGATGACAAAAATAACCATTCCTCAAATTTACAGCATACTTTGCAGTACACAATATTTGCAAAGGGTTTTCATAGCCATCATTTTATCTGATTTCTATAATCCTGCGGGGCAGGCTGAGCAGGGATTATTTCCCTGTTCTTGAGACGAGGACTAAGAATCAGAGGGGCCAAGTGAACCATCGAGGAAGAGCCAGGCCTTGAAATTGAAGGGTGAGAAGATTAACCATAGACCTACAGCAGAGAGTCACAATGTCAGCACTCTTTACCGTCTATGAAGGCCTTTCTTCCTTCCATGGTCTAGGTTAAGACCCCCAATGGCTGCGAGATACGCCAAGAGAGCACTTATATCCCCATTTTACAGATGGAAAAATAGAGGTCTGAAGAGGTGGGTGGTGGACTTAAGGTCACAGAGTCAAGACATCATCTTCCCACGGCTCTGTAGCATTTTCTATTAGCTATCCCTGGGGGGAGGGGGGCTGGCCATCTCTGTGCAAGTAATGCATTACAAGGACAGAGATAAACTAAGTAACTTTGTTGAGAAGGCTGTGGCGCCAGCAAAAATAAGTGGAAAGAGTTTCCAACAATGTGTCCATCATTCTTCCTCTTTCCCAGGCCTATTTCCATAGCCACAGGTGGTTCTGGCTTAAGTCATATAATCCAAAAAGGAATCATATTTATTTTTGTCTCTCCAGGGAAAAGGCCCATATTATCCATTGCTGTACCTCATTGCCTGAACAGTGTCTAGCTCAATAAGTATTTATTAGATGATGAGTGAGTCTATGAATTTCAAACAAATATTTATTTATTTATTTATTTATTTATTTATTTATTTATTTATTTATTTACTGTGGTGCTGGGGATTGAACCTTGGGCCATTCTACCTCTGAGCTACACTCCCAGCCTCATTTTATTTTTAAATTTTGAAACAGGGTCTCACTGGGTTGCTGAGGACCTGGCTAAATTGCTGAGGCTCAGCCTCTCAAGTACTAGGATTACAGGCGTGGACTACCGTGGTTGACTCCAAATATTCACTGATGGCTGACTGCCTGGTAGGCTTTGGGAGGGAGCGAGAGAGGCAAGGTCAGCAGTAATAAAAATCTACTTGTCAGTTTCACTGTCCCTATTGCTGTATGTCTGTGTGGGCCCAGAGGGACATCCCAGGCACGGTTCAGACCTGAACTATTCCAGGAAGCTTCATTTCCAGCCCTTGCAAGACTTGCTTACAGTAAGCACTGCCATCATTGTAGCCTAAGCACAGTCTACTCATGCACTCTATGTATTTGTGCATTCATTCATCCCACTAATTCTTTGGCTTGTGCAACAAACAGGCCCAATATTGAGTCACAGGGATACTGAGAGTCTCTGCCTACATGTTGCCCACAGTGCAGTTGACAGTGAGATAAATAGTAATTGTATAGGTAAGTGCAGGGTGCCCAAAGAGTAGAGAGGAGGAGCCCCTAGTCCAGTCTGGAGGCCAACTACTACTTCATACACGAGGGCAACTGCCATGCCTTTGGAGCTTTCCAGGAGTCAAGTGCTATGCCAAGCTGTTCATATTTGTTAACCAGTTGGGTAATTTGCTTCTCATACCAACTCTATGGAAAAGGCATTATCATTTCCATTTTACAGATGAGCAAATTGAGACTAGGAGAGAGGAGGTGGGTTTCCCAAGGTCACGGAGCTTGTTTATGCTAGTTGTGAGGTTCGACTCCAATGCCTAGGTTCCTAACATCTGTTCTATCTGCTGTGTTGACTGTCTCCTTTGCTACAGAGGTTACACCTGAGCTACACATTGAAGAGTAAGGTGACAAGGCAAACTGTCAGCAGTCTGATGGTGGTGGGAGTCACAGAACACAAGGGTTGGTTTGGAGCTGGAAAAGGCAAGTCAGAGGAAAAGGAACAGCCTTGGCAAAGATGCCGTGGCTCAAAAAGGAGGTTGTGTTCAGGGCAAAGGAATGGAA
>PVLC010000252.1:178025-251084 GCA_004027655.1 Graphiurus murinus
GGAGGAGGAGGAGGAGGAGGAGGGGAGTGGAGGGGAGAAAAGTGAGTGTGGTCTGCCCAATAGCTGAGTATATAGAAAAGCTGGGCTGGTTAGCTGCTGCTGTATGGAGGGGGTTTTGTTTATTTCTCTCTCCTTTCGATTTTTCTTCTTGCTGCCACATACACTCAGTGAACACCTACTGTATATCTAGCTTGATGCCAAGGTAGATGTGTAGAGGACCTGGACCCTGCCCTCAAAGTATCTGCAGTCTAGGAGGAGAGGTGGGACATATTTCTGGATACTATAGTTAATGATCACCAAGGGTATGTCAGTTACTAAGTGCTTTTAGTATTATATACATTTCTAGGAATCTGTGGGTGGCCAGGTGTGGGAAAGCAAAGATAAATAGGACAGGACCCCTGTTTCTGAGGAGCTGCAGTTGAGTTGGAGGAGAGGAATCTGTGAAATAGAGTTAAGATGAGGCAGGAGCCAGGCATCATGGAGCGCAGATGAAGGAGCACAGAGGAAGTTGGAGAGCCTTAAATGGGACTCGGCATTTGAGCTTGGCCTTTATTCAAGCCAGGGATGGCCATATTCATGGTGCACACACAAGCTCTTTAAGCACATACATTCTATGTGTGTGTGTGTGTGTGTGTGTGTGTGTGTGTGTGTGTGTGTGTGTTACTGGAGCCCAGGGGCATTCTACCTCTGAGCCACACCTCTAGCCCTATTTTATTCTTTTATTTTGAAACAGGATCTCACTAAGTTGCAGATGGCCTCACTAAGTTGCTGAAGATGGCTGCGAACTTTCGATCCTCCTGTCTCGGCCTTCTAAGTGGGATTACAAGTGTGTACCATCATGCTCAGCTAGAGCACATATATTTGTGATATATTATCTCTAAATCTTTCATGACTAACTGTGGAATATACACAATGAGCTCCATTTTTTCTGTTGAAGGAACCAGGGCCCAGGGAAGTGAAGTGACTAACTCAAGGTCACACAGCTGGCAGAGTTTGGGCTAAATCTAATGTTTTTGGTCCATGTTCTTTTCAAGAGAGACAGAGACAGAGAGACAGAAGTGCCATGTGCCTCTGCACCATCTACTTTTAGCTCTTTCATTGGACCAAGGCCCAGAAAATGTCCCATCATGTCACATCTGCTCAAGGCTGTGGGTGATCTGTGGTTTAATCCAGTAGGAGGATTTAGTGTGGGCTGCTTGGCCTCTCCAAGGGAGAGCTGGTTAATCCTTCAAACTCCCTGTTGTTTAGCTCCATCCCTCAGTCACACTGATTAGATTGGGACTCTGAACGACATTTTGGGGCCTTTTTTTTAACATGAATGGCAGCAGTCACCCCAGAGCTTCCTCCGCACATACAGTGAGGTTCAGAGCTTCAGCGGAGCCTTGGGCCAACCAAGCTGTCTTGTTCCAGGCAGTGAGGCATGCAAAAGTAGGTGGGGACTCAGTCAAGCAGATGCAAAAAAAGGGAAGGAAAGGGCATGGATATCCACCCAGTTAGCACACCGAGCTAAATGTTTTACATACAACTAAGAGGAAACACCACTCAGGGACCTAATGGCCTTGCAGCAAGCTGTGAAGGCCAGTCCTGATGAGCTATCACCTCCTTGTCATTTTTTTTTTTTTTTTAACTGTTAGGATAGCAATCACCTTCAGAGTACAGAGGTGAGAGCAGCCTGCCCAGGCCCCTAGACACCTATGAGTCCTATTTTACATATGGAAAGAAAGTGGCCCAGCAAGGTCAAGCAAGGTCACAAAGTTGGTCAATGGGGCATCAGAGAGTTAAAGTTAGATCTTGGACTCAGGGCAGTATGTGGGGAGAGGGATGCCTCGAAGGCCACAGAATCCTTAGGAGGAAGTTGGAGCTGAAGCTGTCCTCTGCCCAGTGCTGGGTTCTGAAAGTAGAGCTCAAGGAGATGCCTGCGGCTCCCACACTTTGCAGAGGACTCTTGGCCCCCAGCTCTGGAGAATGGCATTTTTTTTTCACAATGGTGGCTCCCCTGGCCTGGCCACTGGCCCTGCACCAAGAAATCAATGGTTCTCACAGCCAGGGAGAAGCTCCTCCACATGTAATTTGGCTTAATTATAAGTTCCCTGAATACACTTTATTGTATGCATAATTGTTTCACAAAATATTATTTGGGTATAGAAAGATTTTTATCATTTTAAAAAAATGGTAATTTTTTCCAGGTTTTTTATTCTCCCTGTATCCATCAGCATTCTTGCAGCTATAATCTAAAAGATTGACCCCATAACTTAGAACAAAGATTTATTTTCTTATGGTTTCAGGTTCAGCCCATGTAAGGCAGGGACTGTGGATCTCAGGGCATGGTGACAGGAGGCAGAGAGAGGGAGAGCACATGGGCTGTGCTCACATCATGGGTGCCAGAAGCAGGAGAACAAGCTGGGGGAGGAGGAATCGCATCTATAATCGCCAAGACTGCACCCCCAGGGACCACCTCCTTGAGCCATACTCTAGCAGCCTACCAGGTACCACCCAGATGAGTCCATTACAATGGACTTTTCCACTTCTGGTATTACAACCCTCATGGCTCATTTATATCAACCCTGACTATTAATAAATGAGCTCTTTAGGGGACATTTAATATCTAACTTTAACACACTCCCCATGGCTGGTTCCTTCCCACATTCACACGGTACAGAGACAGGCACATCCCAGGGTTGCTTCCTCCTCTTCCTATTTTATGCTTTGGAGGGAGAGGGAAGCCTAAATTACATGGTAGGATTCTAGAGGCCGTGAAGCAAGAAGCAGGCCGGGTCACCAGGAGAGGAGGAGGGTGCCTCATCAAAGGGTGGTGACATCAGCCCCCTTGAGCCAGACATCTCTGGCCGAGGGCCCTGGCATGCTCACGGAGCCTACAGTCTTGCAGGGAGGACTGGTTTTGGAGTCTCTCGCTCAGGACTCAAATTCTTGGGCTGCCACTTGCCAGTTGTGTGATGTTGGAAGAAGTACATAACTTTGCCCTTCTCTGCAGTCAAGTTTGCTTCCGAAACAGGTACTAAGAGTCATGGTAGAACCATGTCATTGTGCTGGAGCATATAAGTCACCCAATTAATAAAAATGGCTTTTGCTAATATAGCACTGCTTTTGTCAAAATAGTGGTGGTGTGTGTACTGTAGCAACTATAATATAATATTTATATTAAAACAAGACAGCTATGTAGTAAAGGAAATAGTCTGAATGAGGAACTGCAAAGACATTTAAAGACATTTACCTGCTTTTGTCTATCCATTTTCTTTTGGTTCTCTTTGCCTGTTGAAAGGCAAAAGTGTTTACAGAAAAAATGTGACAGGCAACTATTTCTCCTGTAAAATGGAAATAATACCCCTGTCTGAGAGTAGTGCAATAACTGTATAAGAGGATATGTTTAAAATCACTCCAGGTTTCGTGATGTATCGCTATACATAACACTAAGGCATGACCCCTGAAAGAAAAAACTGGTAACCTGGACTTCATTACAATTAAAAAATTGTACTTTATCACCAGGCATGGTGGCACACACCTGTAATCCCAGCAACTTGGGGGGGCTGACAAAGGAAGATCACAAGTTCAAGGCCAGTCTGAGCAACTCATAAGACCCTGTCTCAAAATAAAAAAATAAAAAGGCCTGGGGATGTAGGTCAGTGGTAGAGTGCTCCTGGGTTCAATCCCCAGCACCCCATTGAAACAAAACAAAACAAAAAAACAAATTTTGTGCTTTTTTTTTTTTTTGCGGTACTGGGGATTGAACTCAGGGGCATTCTACCTCCGAGTTATACCCGCAGCCCTATTTTTTATTCTTTATTCTGAAACAGAATAAAGAGAGGGCACAGAATAGGTGAAAACATTTGCAAAATACATGTCTGGTAAAGACTGAAAAATGCAAAACCAACAACAAGAAAACAAAGTACCGAATTTATTTATTTATTTGTTTACTTTGTGATACCTGGGATTGAACCCAAGGACATTCTACCTCCAAGCTATACCCTAGTTCTATTTTTTATTCTTGATTTTGAAACAGGTTGTGGAGGGCCTCACTAAGTAGTTGAGACTGGCTGTGAATCTGTGATCCTCTTGTCTGAGCCTCCCAAGTACTGGGATTACAAATGTGTGCCACTATACCTGCAATATATGATTTAAAAAAGGAGCAAAATATTGAAAAAGACACCTGAGCAGGTAGTATATACAGAAAGCACATAACCATGTGAAAAGATGGTCAGCCTAATTTGACATTTGGGAATTGCAAGTTAAAACAACAATGCGGTATCACTCATTTTGTCCAGCAAAACATTGACATCAAATGCTACAAAATAGCGGAGCAATACTCTAAGACTATCTAGATCACAAAAAAGGACAGTTTGAGAAACTGTCACAGGCCAGAGGAGCCAGAAGAGACATGACAACTAAGTGTAATGTGGTATGCCAGATGGGATCGTGGAACAGAGAAAGAACATTAGGTAAAAATTAAGACTGTCTGAAGAAAGCATGTGCTTTAGTTAATAATAATATGCCAGTCTTGGTTCCTATCTTAAAAACCATTTGACAAGCAGCAGATATTAAATGATAATGAGATTAAGTTTTTATTCAAGCAAATGTGCAAGGAGAGCACTGAGGGAAATGGCCGAATGAGGCTGTTCTTACAGACACTGAGGTATCAAGGGTAAGGACAGGACCTGTGCCCAGGTCTCAGGGAAGGGAGGGGGTACTGTTATTCTCCAAGAGACAGGGAAGGGCTGTTTTTATTGTATTTTTCTCCCTTCTAAAAGGGAGGTGGAGCCAGGTGTGGTAGTACAGCCTGTAATCCCAGCTAACTCCTGAGGCTGAGGCAAGAGGATTCCAAGTTAGAGGCTAGTCTGGGCCTCTAACTTTAATTAATAATAAATGATTAATGGTTAATTAATAACTATTATTTATTAACTAATTAACAACTAATAACTTTAATTTAATAACTTAAATTACTTTTGAGATACCTTGTCTCAAATATTTATTTATTTATTTATTTATTTATTTATTTTGCAGAACTGAGGATTGAACCCAGGGGCATTCTACCTCCAAGCTACATTTCCAGTCCTATCTTTTATTCTTTATTTCTGAAACAGGGTCTCACTAAGTTGTGGAGGGCTTCACTAAGTAGCTGAGGCTGGCTGCAAACCTGCAATCCTCCTGTCTCAGCCACCACACCTGGCTCAAAAAAATAATTTAAAAGGATCTTGGGATGTAGCTCAGTGGTAGGACCTCCCTGGGTTCAGTACACACACACACACACACACACACACACACACACACACACACACTTGTGCCAAAAAAAAAAAAAAGAAGGGAGAAAGGAAGGAGGAAGCAGAGTAAAATAGTAATGAACGTTTATGTTTATTTAGTACTAAAATATGTAAATGTGCTTTATCTGCATCTAAATGCTTGATCTTATTGACTCTTCCAATGCCCTGAAGGGGTAGTCACCACTCTTTCGTAGATAGAGAGAAAATTAATGCTCAGAGAAGCTAAATGACCCATTCGATAAGATGCACCTAACAGGAAGAGAGGAGGTATGACGCAGGACTTGAATCCAGGGATCCTGGCTCCGGGTCTTCTCCACGAGGCCATTTGTCAGGCAATATAATGGTGACCTGTGACCCCTCAATGCCCAGCAATGTTCCTAATCCCTGGGCTGTGAGCATTTTTTTTTTTTTTTTGTAGAAACAAAGAAAGGAATGGAGTTTCTTGTCTGGATAAATGTGGCATAGAAGAAAGATGACACAGGAAGGAGGCAGAGTAAGTCCTTGAGAATTAATAGTGATCATGGGGTAACAAAATACAGTTCGACAGGAGGAATAAATTCTAGTGCTCCACTGCAGAGCAGGCTGACTATAATTCATATCCACTTATTGCGTGTTTTATCAAGAACTAGAAGAGAGGCGTGTGTGGGCTCCAAACACAAAGAAATGATGAATATTTCAGGAGATGGAAATGCTGATTACCTGGACTTGATCATTACACAATGTATGCAGATATCAAATTGCCACACTGTTCCTCATAAATATGTACCGTTCATGTGTCAATAGAAAAAGTAAAAAAAGAGATCATGAGAGGACTCTGGACTACAAAGTCAGTCATTTCTCAAGTATACTTAGATCAATCACTGCAGTCAAGACAAAGGGGTGGGGGGCACTGTTCTTACTGGGCACTGGATACTACTACTACTATTATTATTGTTATCATTATTATTATTATTACGACTTGTCAGCCCCTTCCTGCCCCACTGTCTACTCACTCCCTGATCAAATGTCCTGGTGGCTTCTTCAATCCCGGCCACTTCCTCAGGGGAAACAGGATGCCTTCTACAAGCTTCCGCCAGGTCTCTGGGGCTTTGGGGTGGGAAGAGACAGTCTAATGGGTGAACCTGGAGCTAGGCACTAGAGAGGAAGTGATGCTTCCGGGAGTTGAGGAAACTGCCATTTCCTCCTCCAGCAGGAAGTGGCCTTGGCTATTCTTGGTGCTGAGGCCTGTGTGGAGCAATGGAAATCACAGCCGGGCAGTGTCTCTGGCTTGCCTCCCGTGGTTTAACAATCTCCCAGTCAAAATAAACTGGCTCCTTAGGTCTCGGGGGCATGGTTAAGGTAATTGAGAGAGAGAGAGAGAGAAGCCAGAGGCCCTCCTGTAGCACAAAGGTACAGGGAAACTTTCAAACATGTCAGGCTGGCATTGGCTGTTGGGGTCTCATTAAAGTAGTATAATTGGAGCATTGTGAAGACAGACTAACCAGGAGATTTGGTGATGGTTTCTCCAATAGCCAGTTGCCTCCTTGCAAGAATTTGGACAATCTGGATAGGAGAGATTGAAAATAGTTTAAGAATATGTAGATAAGTGTTCAACTGGTAAGGTGCATGATTCAGCAGAAAGGGAACTGGAGAGCTGAGGTCAAACATGACTTGGGCAGACAGCTCTTCTGGAGAGCTTACAACGTAGCAAACCTCACTTTCCTTATCTCTTGGTGGCCCCATTTACTTCACAGAGATATTCTAAGTCCACTTCAATTCCTTCTTTTCCTTTATCTTCTCAGGTCTAGTGGCTGGTTCCAGAGATTGGAAGATTCTTTTCTTCCCTCCTGTTTCTTTATTCCATCTACCTAATTGACGCCAGGAATTGATCACACTGGGGATTCAACAGGGATGACATCATTTATATTCAGAGAGAAATCAAGTAAGCACAAACTTGCAAGATAATTTTATATTATGATAAGGATAATGAAGGAAATAACCATATGCTTGGCAAAAGTGGTTGTGGGAGGAGGATTACACTGGATGAGAGGGGTGGAGGCTCACGGAGGAGGGTGCATGCATGGTCCCTAACTGGTGAGATTGCAGGTGTATGGGGGAAGCTGTTTATTTATTTAAGGTTTACTTGTTGTGGGGGGGCTTTTGATATGAGAAACCTGGTGATAAGTGAGATAGTTAAATCTCTGCTCTTTTGGAGCTTATATTTTAAAGGGGGGAAAAGAGAAAATAAACAAAATCATTAATAAGCACTCTGCAGAGAATTAAGATGGGCACAGCTGGGTGTGGTGGTGAATACCTATAATCCTAGTACTTGGGAGGTTGAGACAGGAGAATTGCAGGTTCGAGGACAGCCTAAACAATGTAGCGATACCCTTACAACCTGTTTCAAAACAAAGATAAAAATAAAAAGGGCCGGTGGTATAGCTTGGAGGTAGAATGCCCTGGATTTAATCCCTAGTACCAACTACACACACACACACACACAAAGTTGAGCACAGGGTAAACTGGATGATCAGGAAGAGGAAAGTGCCTAAGGAAGACAGAAAATATGGATTAGACAAACAGGGAATGAAATGTTCTTCTGACCCATACCTGGATCTTCCCCATGCTCAGGTCACTCCACTGGTGGCCCAAATCCCAGTGGCTCTGCGACCCTCCTGCTTTACTTGTGAGGATTCTGGCCTGTCCCAGCTCCCCTTCCTAGGAGTGCTCCTACTCTGCTGCACCTTGGTCCTTGCTGGCCACAGCCCTCTGGAGGGAACCTGGAGGTCAGGCACACTGCTGGGCACAGTACTGTGTCCACCAGGATGCTGATGGTGAAGTTGCAGAAGACTGATTAATACCTAGCAAAATACAGTCCATGTGCAGACTTGGCTCCAGCAGAATGCCAGGGACCCTGGGGGACTCCCAGCCTTTGGGAAACAGATAATGTACTGAAGAAAGACCTGGGTTCACTTGTTTAAAAAAAAATATGGCGGAGTGCCTGCTTTGTGCTAGATCGAGGTCTACCAGGGCTGGCGGTACCAGGGCCAATGAAAATCTAGCTCTTGCCTCACTACTCATTGATCTTGGAGTTTAGTGGGCCTTTAATATCAAGGTAGGGCATCTGGATGCAATTCCCAGTGCACCAGGAGGCATTTGAATCACTGGGAGACTTTCTGTGGCAAGTTATAGCAAACCTACCCCATGCTGGCTTGAGCAGTAAAGAGGGTTTATTGGCTCACTGTAACTGAGAGGTCGGAAGGCTTCAGACGAGGCTTCAGATGTGGTGCCATAGGGTTCCTGCCCTGAGTCTCTGGTTCTTTTGGCTCTGTCCTCCACCTAGAAACAGGGACCTTCCTCTCACTAGTTCCCCTGGAGGTGAAAAGATGGCTGCACAGAGCTGCTTTCTCATTTACATTCTGGGGGGTGGGGAGGGGAGAGAGAAAGAGAGAGAGACAGAGAAGAAGAAGATGAAGAACTTTACACCCATAACCTCAAAATTCAAGCCTGAGTACCCAGCTAATGGCCTCTCCTCACCAGCCCAACTTCTGTGACCAAGAGCATCAGGCCAAAACCCTGATGACCACTTTCTGCACCAGGGCAATGACATTGTGGGATTGGCCAACCTGGCCCATCTCAGGGTGGCCCCTATCCACACCGCCAGACTGTGGGTAGGAGGACCTTTGTGGGAAGTAGCAAGAATGCCCATCACATGTGGAGGATTGTTGGAACTGGGTTCGCCTCTTTCAAGAGCACTCTGGCTGGAGAATAGATCCAAGGAGGGCACAAGAAGAAGAAGGGGAGCCATTAGGAGCTACCCCAAGGACAGACATCAGCGGCTGGGCTCAGAGGGGAGGCAGGGGCAAGGGAATAAATCCCATGGTATTTATTTATAAATTCCATTTCTGACCTGACCCTAGTGGCAAGGGCAGGTCCTTTAACTCCCCTACATACCATCTTCCAAATCTGTCATATGGTTGTACAGATTCTTAGCATTCAGGATTAGAGAAGACACATTGTAAGTCCCCAGTAAGGGGCATTATTATTGTTATCCAACACTGCTTAATGTGACATATAAGCCCCTTCATGTTCCGGGTCCATAGCAGGGCAGATCTATGTTCACCCAAGACAGCGCCCTTCCCACCATGGGCAGAACCTTCCGAAATGGGAAACAATGATTCTATAGTCAGTTAGGAAACTTCTTTTTTTTTTTTTTTTTGTTCCCAGGGAATTTTGTCCCTGATCCCATCGGTCGATGTCTACACTTTGAGCAGCAAACGGGACACTTTGTCATGTTTTCAGGCCACAAATATTGACAAAAGAACAAGGGTTGGCTCACCAAACTTTAGTGAGTAAGAAACAAACCCACTTGCTCAAATTTCCAGAAATTTCCTCCTGAAGTGAGTTGCAGTGTGGTTTTTGCCCCTCTTCCCAGCCAGAGTCTCGAGCCCAGGAAAGCCCCTGCTTATCAATGTCACTCCAAAGTGATCTCACCAAAATCAGTGGCTTAGCGTTTTCCCTGAGAATATTTTCGTATATTACAAACAGCGCCTCAGTCTGTAGGGAGATAAGAATTTCTGGTAGAAAGTGAGTCCGTATCAAATAGAGGGGAGATAGAACAGGTGTGAGGGGCTGTTGGGGGAGGAGATGGAGTGGGGACTGTGCTACTGAGATGATGGGAATCCATGAGTTGGGGGATTAGGTTGATCTGGGTTTTAATCTCATCTCTGCTATTCCTTAGCTGGGAAATTGTTTAATTCATTCAAAATAAGCTCGACGTGGGACAAAACTATAAAGCCTGCTCCTAAAAAAGTTTATTTATAGATGAATACCAAGAAGTTGCTATAGGGGTGATACACAGAGGAAAACTGGAAATGAGGGTTACTGAAAGTAGAGAGACGGGAGTGGAGTCTAGTCTTCCCTGGAGTGAGCAAGGGAGGGAGTCATAGACTGCTTACCAGAAGAAGCACAAAAGCACAAGCTTCCTCCAGGAAGCCTCAGGAGGGAGAGACATTACTAGCCTGCAGGAGAAGGGCACAGGTGACAGAGACGTGGTGTTCTGGGAGCAGGGAAGTGCCCGCAGAGTCCTGGAGCAAATGTGAGGCGGAGTGTAATAGCAGTGAGGTGGGATCAGGCTGAAGGGGAACAAGGGATGGGTAGTGAAGACCCTGAAAACCACTTCAAAATTTCAACTTTAAGCCAAACGTGCTGGCACACACTTGTAATCTCAGTATTTGAGAGGCTGAGACAGAAGGATCACAGGTGTGACGCCAGTCTCAGCAACTTAATGAGACCCTGTTTCAGAATAAAAAGGTCTGGAGAGAGAGCCATGGAAGGATTTGAGCAGGGAGAGGCACGGGAATGTATGCATTCTTGAAGATTTTTTGATTGCTGTGTGAGTACTGGACTGAAGGGGAACAAGTTAGGGAGTGGGGACAGTAGTCCAGAGGCTGTCCCTTGCCACAGGGGGGAGAGGACAGCAGCCGGAGAAGGCTGGGGGTGCCAGACATATGTTACTTGATCTCAGAGGAAGAGAAAATTATGTGCGGGTGCTCTGACTGCTTCCCTTGCTCTCCTAACAGCCCTCTGAGGTGGATTTGGATCCGAGACGTTAGGTGACTTGTCCATGGCTAGTAAGTGCCGTGCCAGAATTCAAACCCAGGTCCACCTCCCCCCAACCCAAAATTAGCAATGTCTAGTTTCTCACTACTAGATCATGCTGCTTTTCCAAGTCAAATGTAACAAGTTGTTGCTTATTGTATTTAAATTAGGAACCATAAACGTTTTATCGATTCTGAAGAATTTAAGAGAGGTAAGAAATGCAGAATGAAGAAAGTTATGGATTGCTATCTTTGGGATTAACATCAATATCATCTCCATCTGTCAAAACCCCAACTACCTTCCTCTCTGGGATTTTTTTTTATTGCTCTTCATTGACTTTATTTATTTATTTATTTTTATCAGTGCATTGTAATCATACATCATGGGTGAAGTTCAGGATGATAGGGACAAAACACACAGCACTTGGAGAGCCCCCCCCACGCCCACCCTGCTCCCTCCCCTTTCCTGTGCAGGATATTGAGATTGGTATTAATAATTTGGGTGTATGTACATCATGTTGGTTGAAGTGTTTACTTCATCAGATCTCTCTCCCTTCTCCTGTAGACTCCCCTCCACCACTCCTCTAGGGATTCTCATTGTCTTAGGGAGTCTCCCTGGGCACCTCTGTACTGCAATGTACAGTACTCGTTACTTTCTTATCATGGCCTCTTCGGGAATCTGTATCCTCCACCGGCTTGAAGGCTCCTTGAGGGCACAGTCTATGTTTTCATCATTGTGGTATTCTTAGTACTTAGCTAAGGATAACATGTTTATTAAATATTGGGTGAATGAATGAATGCAAGATCACATTAGTCACGATGACAGAATGTGCAAGTGGGAATGAGGCTTAGTTGGTGTCTATAATCCTGCTTTGCTCTTCTTTCTTTCCTTCCTTCCTTCCTTCCTTCCTTCCTTCCTTCCTTCCTTCCTTCCTTCCTTCCTTCCTTCCTTCCTTCCTTCCTCCCTCCCTTCCTTCCTTTCCAGTGCTGGGAATTGAACTCAGGGCCTCTCACATGAGGTGCACGGGCTCTACCACAGAGCCACACATTCAGCTCCAACTTTGCCCTTCTTATGCCAAATGTTGTTCCTTCTCTGGTCCTGTGAAGTCCTCAAGGTTCTCTTGGGTTCCTTTCCCCACAGACCCCAGGCTGCAGGGCAGTGTCCCCTGTGTATGCATTCAATGGCATTCTCCCTTAGCCATTGTTCTCTGGCACAAATTACACATTCTTCCTAGCCTGGCTTTAATTATCACGACCTCGAGTCCTCATCAAGCTCTCTTTCCCCTATCTCAAACCAGTGCTTAAAGGGCACTCTTGCCCTCTAAGAAATGCTATAATTTTGGTAAACATGGGTCATTTGCCCCTTGCATAAATGTCACATACCAAACCACCACTTAACAAGATGGACCAGAAAGTCTGAACAAAGGCTGTTGACAAAAGTATCTTTTTTTCCCTTTTTGTAGTTCTGTGAAATTGCTCTCCCAAAATATTCCTAATGCTTTATTTATTTCAGCTTTACGTTTATTTTGGGATGAACTTTCCTGAAGCTGAGTCTTAGGATGTGATTCTTATCCTGGTCACATCCTGGGGAGTTGTTTTGTGACTTGTTTGAATGGGCTCTGGCTCTTCCAGGGAAGAGGCAAGGGCCAGAGAATGTCAACTCCTGTGTATAGGACAGACGGAAGGGACAGACCAGCAGCATGGGTGAAATACTCCCCAGAGGAAAGTCTGCGGGTCCTGGCCTCCTACACGACAGACAATGGCAGAAGTGAGCCCAGTTCAGACATTATCAATGATCTTATTCCTGGGACTGATGTGTCTCACAGTTTCCAACATCTATTAGGAATTCAGACACTGGGTGATTAAAACCTCCAGTGCTGGGAATTTTCTTATTTTAGGAAATTTTGCTTGTGAGGCATGCTGGAAGCTCACCAGCCGGTGGACATGAAGGGGAGGAAGTCCAGAGGGCAGGAATAGGGCTGTGGGAACGGATCAGAGAAGCTAGCAAGGAGCTAGCTTTCATGGCAGGCAGCTCTGCGTTGGGATCCTGCTTCCTTGAACCTCAGTTTCAACTCTAGAAAATGGGGGTGATGAGAGCTTAATTAGATAGTGCCATGCCTGGCACACAACTTGGTCTCTGGATGTGAGTCCCACTCCCCTCTGCCCTTTTTTGAGGGACTGGAAGTCTAATCAGTGTCTATAGGAGTGAGATGAATTGTGGTTTTGTCTAGCTTAGGCTGGCTCTGACTTTTGGAAATGTGTAGTCATTAGTGTTCTGTCTACCCCAGGACCTGGAATTCCAGGGACTCTTGGAGATGTGGGCAGGGGCTGGCCAGGGCCAGGCAGCTCACAGAGGTGCATGTGTTCTAAACTTGGGTCTGGGCTTTGGTCAGTGAGGAAGTTCTTGGGTTGTCAGGCTCACCCCAGAGAGTTTCACATAGAGCTATGGTTCTCAAAGTGTGGTCTAAGGAACCCTGGGAGAATCTGACACATTTTCCAGGGTTCATGAGATCAGTTATTTTTCTAATATTATTAAGATGTTATTTTCCCTTTTTGGGGGGTTGATGTTTGAACTGATGATATAAAAACATCAATGGGTAAAACCACTAGTGCTTTCTTTCTTTTCTTTTTATAGTACTAGGGATGGAACCCAGGGGCATTCTACCTCTGACTTATACCCCCAACCCTATTTTGTTCTTTTTTTTTTTTTTTTTTTTTTTTTTTAGTGGTACTAGGGGTTGAACTCAGAGGCATTCTACCTCCGAGCTATACCCCCAGCCCTATTTTTTATTCTTTATTTTGAAACCGAGTCTCACTAAGTTGCGGAGTGCCTCACTAGGTAGCTGAGGCTGGCCTCGAACCCGGATCCTCCGGTCTCAGCCTCCCGAATTCTGGGATTACAAGCGTGCGCCACCACGCCCGGCTCTGTTCTTTTTATTTTGAAACAGGGTCTCACTAAGTTGTGGAGGGCCTCACTAAGTTGCTGAGGCTGGCCATAAACCTGTGATCCTCCTGTCTTAGCCTCCCAAGCACTGAATTATAAGAGTGTGGCTAGTGTTTTCATTTGAACCAAGGTACCAAACTGGAAGTTATTATCATTGAATTATTCACTACCACATGTGCACAATTAAAAAAAAAGTTTCACTTAGGAATGTCCTTAATGAAGCAATAAAAATAACCCAAATTAACATATATCAACTCTGAGCATCTGTTTTTTTAATTATTTGTGCGATTAAATGGGAAATATGTATAAAGCATTTCTGTTGTCTACCAAAGTGCAATGGCAGACTTGAGAAAAAGCTGGAGTGATTGCTTGCATTGTGAGCTGAACTATCCATTTTGTGTGTGTGTGTGTGATGGTGGTGGTGGTGGTGGTGGTACTGGCGATCAAACCCAGGGCTGTTCTATCTTGCTATACTCCTAGCCCCATTTTATTATTTATTTTGAAACAAGGTCTCTATAAGTTACCAAATGCTACCTGGAATCTGCTATTCTCCTGTCTCAGCCTCCCAAGAACTGGATTACAGGTATGCACCACCACACCTGGCCATTTTCCTTTGAAAGAATGACTTACAGACATACTAGTTATTCAGCTGTGGCAGATTATGAGAGAGAGAGAGAGAGAGAGAGAGAGAGAGAGAGAGAGAGAGAGAGAGAGAGGAAATTGATGAAATCAAGGCTGCCATATGAAGGGAAAAAGTTACAATATTTGCTGCCAACAATAAAATGTGAGTTTATATGCAAAAATTGGAATTTTGGAACATTTATATCCTTCATTGTAAGCAGATGTCTTAGTTCACTCCTGCTGCTATAATAAAATATCACAGACTGGGTAATTTTTAAATAATAGAATTTAATTTTTCATAGTTCTAGAGGCTGGGAATTCCAAGATCAAGTTACCAGCAGATTCAGTGCTGATGAGGTCTGCTCTCTGCTTCCAAGATGGCACCTTGAATACTGTGAAAGGTGAAAGGTAGGAGAGCACTACAGTTCAGATCTTAAGTGCTCTGAAAAGGCCATGTGTTACAGTCTTGATTCCCAGCCTGTGGTGCTCTTGGGAAGTGGCGGAACCTTTAAAGAGGAGGGGCCTAGTGAGAGATGTTTAGGTCATTGGGATATAGTGGGACCCACCCACATCTTTCTATTCTCTCTTTTTCACTTCCTGGTCATGATGTGAATGTATTTTCTCTACCACATGCTTACTACTGTGATGTGCTGCCTCACTACAGGTCCCAAAATAATGGTGACAACCAACCACAGACTAAACTTCCAAGATGCCGAGCTAAAATAAACTTTTTCACTTTTTACAATGTTTATCTCAGGTGTTTGTTATAGTGATGGAAAGCTGACTAATACGAGGGCCCTACCAAGGTTCCTCTACCCCTTTTATAAGGTCACTAATTCTTCCTAAATAAGTCATTAATCCCACCTCTTAATAGTCTCACATTGAGGATTAAATTTTAGCATGAATTTTGGAAGGGGACACAAACATTCAAATCATAGCAGTTGGTTTCCAGATTCCACTCTGTAGCAAGCATTTAAGAAAATACCAGTTGTCAAGTTTTAGTGTCCTATCAAAGAATGTTCACAATTGTTTGAATAGGCTTTTAAAATACTCCCTGCCTTTTCCAATTCCATGTCTGTATGAGGCCAGATTTCTTCTTATACTTCAACCAAATAACAAATCACAGTAGACTGAGCACAGAAGATAAGAGAATCTACTTTGCATCCTAATAAGCCAGACATCGAAGAGATTTGTAAGCATGGGAAACAAAGCTATTTTTCTCATCAACTTTTATATAGCCTTTTTCATTTAAAAATATGTTTTATTTAGATTAATTTGTAATGGCCTTATTGTTGTCATTAACAACTAATAAATGTATATAACATTCCTAAATTTTAATTTCTAATAAAGTAAATATCACTAGATATCAGCCATATAAGCAAGAGCTCTGGAGTTTTCATTTTTAAAAGTGGAAAGAAGTCTCATTTACCAACTGTACTGTCTTGGACAAGTTACTTAACTTCTCTATGGTTTACTTTTTTATTAAAAAAGCCATTTTAACCTATCTTATAAAGGAAGATTAGGAGAATTAAGTATGATTTTCATATATATATATTTTTTCACATCTATATCTATATATCATGCTTAGAACAGGTCTTGGCATCTAATAAGTGTTATATCCACATGTCATAATAGTTACTATAACAGTACAGTGTGACAGTCTGTGTCCCTCCCTATTTTCCCCACCAGTCAGTGTGGACTCTCCAGGCAGGGTCCGTGTGAGATTCATCTCTGGATCCTAGTACAATGCTTAGTATCTACTGGGCAGTCCTAAAACTTATGATTGAATGAATGAGAAGCTGGGAAACGGCAGGGAAAGCCCAGCTTGATTCCCAGTTGATGATGAAATTTATGAATGAGGAAGTTCCATTCCAAAGTAGTTAATAGTGAGACTGTAAGCAGGGGTGGGGAGCTGCCAACAGGAACTGGATTGAGGTGGGAGTACGCAGGGTTGAGAGAGGAGGGTCCCTGCTGTTTTCAGTAAGTTCTGATGGGGTCAGGGTGGAGACCAGCCCCACCTACTGGTGGGGCTGGGTAACGCAGCCTGCTTGATTCTAGTTTTGCTAATTATGGGCATCTCTGCTGCTGAGATGGATGGGGTCAAGGTCAGAGCTGAGAAAATTAGGGCTGGAGCATTAAATATGTATACTAATTTTTGAATCTACTTTTTTCATGATTAGTGAGCATTTCACTCTTCCATCCTTGTGAACTGTTACTCTGTGGACATCAGGAAGGAAAGGAAAAAAAGATTCTTCTCTATCTCCTCAGGACCAGGCACTTGACTGATGCTTTTCCATTGAAACCTCATAACCACCTTGTGAAGGACATGCTATTTTGCGTATTTTGCATTGGAGGTGTAGGTAAAGTCTCCATACTCCCTCTGCTGATCAGTGGCCTACCTGGGGTCTGTATAAATACCAAACCTACATCCTTTAATAAAAAGCAAATTCTATTTTAGTTTTATTGCATAAGTAATTAATAATATGTTTTAAGAATGAGAAAATACTGATAAACAAGTAAAAAATAAAAACTATCCATAAACTCTACCATTCAGATATAAGGACGATGATCACAGTGTTCTATATTTTTTGAGATTTTTTTTATATATGATATTTTTTGGTCCATAAATGGTATTTATTTATTTATTTTTGTGGCACTGAGGATTGAACCTAGAGGCCCTCTACCTCCAAGCTACATCTCCAGCCCTTTTTTATTTTTATTTTGAAACAGGGTCTTGCTAGGTTGATGAAAGTCTCACTATTTGCTGAGGCTGTCCTCAAACCTGTAATCCTTCTGTCTCAGCCTCGCAAGTACTGGGATTACAAATGTGTGCCACCACCCCCAGCTTCTATATCATTTTAAAAGACTGTATAGTATTTCATTAAATGAATGTGCTATTTAACCAAACCTCTGTTATTCAATATTTAACTTATATCTGGCTTTTTTTTTTTTTTTTTGGCGGTACTGGGGATTGAACTCAGGGGCATTCTACCTCCGAGCTATACCCCCAGCCCTATTTTTTATTCTTTATTTTGAAACCGAGTCTCACTAAGTTGCGGAGTGCCTCACTAGGTAGCTGAGGCTGGCCACGAACCCGGATCCTCCGGTCTCAGCCTCCCTAATGCTGGGATTACAAGCGTGCGCCACCATGCCCGGCTCTATATCTGGCTTTTCACTAACATAAAAATGCTACAATAAGCATCTTTGTAGGTTAATCTGTGTATATATCTTTATTTCCTTAGGATAAATCCCTAGAAGGAGTACTGATGATTTAAAGTACATTTGGGTGTTAAAGATTTGAGTTTTAACAGTAATAAAAGCAGCATGGTACTGGCACAAAAACAGATACATAGACCAATGGAGCAGAATAGAAGATTTAGAAACAGACTCACATACTTACAGTCAACTGATTTTTGACAAAGGAGCCAAAAACATACACTGGAAAAAAGATAGCCTCTTTAACAAATGGTGTTGGCAAAACTGGTTAACCATATTCAGGAAAATGGAAATAAACCCCACTTTCTCAACTCAAGGTGGATCAAAGACCTGGAAGTCAGACCAGAGACCTTGAAGCTACTTGAAGAGGGCATAGGGCCAACACTACAACACATAAGCACAGGTAAAAACTTTCTCAACAAGACCCCAAATGCACAAGCAACTCAAAGGAAGATGAATACATGGGATTGCATTAAACTGAAGAGCTTCTGTGCAGCAAAGGAAACTATCAAGAACCTCAAAGGGAGCCCAAAGAATGGGAGAAAATTTTTGCCAGCTTCTCTTCTGATAGAGGACTAATATCTAGGATATACAGAGAACTCAAGAAAATCACAGCTAAGAAAACAAATAACCCAATAAAAAATGGGCAAAGGATCTAAATAGATACTTCACAAAAGAAGAAATACAATGGACAATAAATGTAGGAGGAAATGTTCAACATCATTAGCAATCAGAAAGATCCAAATCAAAACTACCTTGAGATTTCACCTAACTCCCTTCAGAATGGCAATCATAAAAAACACGAACAACAATAAATGCTGACAAGGGTGCGGAGAAGTGGGAACCTTAATACATTGTTGGTGGGATTGCAAATTAGTGTAATCATTTTGGAAAACAGTATGGAGGATCCTCAGACGAATGGGAATGAACCTACCATATGATCCAGCAATACCACTTCTGGGTATCTACCCAAAAGAATGGAAACCAAATTATCTATGTGTATCTATGTTTATAGCTACGTAATTCACAATTGACAAACTATGGAAACAGCCAAGATGTCCATCAACAGATGAATGGATTACAAAACTATGGGATATGTACACAATGGAATTTTACTCAGCCATAAAGAAGAACAAAATCATGTTATTTGTAGGGAAATGGATGGAACTGGAAAACATTATGTTAAGTGAGATTAGTCAGTCACAAAGAGTAAAAAAGCATATGTTCTCCCTAATATGCGGATGCTAGGGAGAAGATGGGGCATAAGAGTGTCTCCAGATGAAAAAGGAGAAACCCTTGATAAGCAAAGAAGTTGACTTAACTGAAGGTGATGGACCGGGGAAGGGGGGACCCTAATGCACATGATGTACTTTCACAAATATATCAAAGTCAATCACTAAACTGAACTTCAGAAGGAGGGAGGGTGAGGGAGTGGGGTGGGAATTGGGGAAGGGGTTAAATGAGAAATGTGTGCATATATGCCTTTATTAACTTGTACCTAACAAAGATGTATGATTACAATGCACCAATTAATAATAATAATAATAATAATAATAATAATAATAATAATAATAATAATAAAAGATTTGGGTTTTAAAGACATTTCAATATACTACATTGTCAAATTGCCCTCTAGGAGACTTAAGAAATTTTAATTCCCACCAGCGGTGTATGAATACTCCTGTTTACCTGCCCCCTCAACAAGTGAGTATAAAAAGAGTTTTGCCAGTTGGATGGTCAAACATAAAACATTTATTGTAGTAAATCCATATTCCTTCAATTCCACCTTCTTGCCTCTTGATCCAGTTTGAGTGAGGCTCTGTAGTAGAGTATGAAGTTTTATGTTAGTCATCCAAGGTGACAGTCTCCATTTCCTGTCTAAGCTGGATGGGGTGAGTGTGACCAAGGAGCCAAGTAGGAGGGAAGGTTTGGGACTGAGTGTGGTTAGGTTGTGGGACAAATGGATGGAGACAGCTTAGGTTCTGGCAGTCATCCTCACCACAGTGGCTCAGTTCCATGGGGCTCACCTGTTGCCAAGGTGTGCGAGCTTCCCGGGTACTGTGGCAGCTAGTCCAGGCAGAGAGCTAGTACCAATGAGACCCCTCGGCTAGTGAGGTCTGAGGTAGGAGGAGGGGAGCAGGTGTCTCAGCAAGGTAGGAAGTAGGGGTCAGACACCCTCTCCTGTGGGTGGCAGCTTCGAGAGGATCTAGGATAAATGGAATGTCAAATGTCTGAAATGCACTTCTCTTGAGAGTTTCATGAGCTACCCATAGGCCCCAAAAGGCTCATTTGCCAAAGACTCCCACTGAATTTTCTATTCAGTCGCTTGGTGATTTTGCCATAATCCTGCATACCTTTACATCTGGTCATTTGCTTTGTTGGTGGATATATCTGGCAGTGTACCTGTGACTCAGAGACAGCTTCCCTGGGTCAACTATGCTCAGGAGATTGAAGGAGGTCTTGGAGGCCAGATTGTCAACTTGCTAGGTCAGATTTTGCAGGATTGGAATTCTTCTGTTAGCATAAGCTCCTGCTTTCCATGGAAGCAGACTGACCTGCTGGGAAAACTAAATCCTATTTCCGACGTGTGTGTGTGTGCGTGTGTGTGTGTGTGTGTGTGTGTGTGTGTGTGTGTGTGAAGTATGAAATGGGTACAAGGAGAAATGGACACATGAAATGTTTCATGACATCTGAATAAGACATCTCAATTGTGGGATAGTAGGTAAAGTCCTACCAATGAGGCTGTAAATACTCCAAGTTATTAGCCAGGCATGGTGGCATACACCTATAATCCAGTGCTAAGGAGGCTGAGACAAGGAGGACTGCAGGTTCAAGGCCAACTCTAGCAACTTAGCAAGATTCTCAGCAACTCAATGAGACCCTGCTTCAAGATAAAAAATAAAATAGGACTGGGAGTGTAGCTCAGAGGTAGAATGCCCCTGGATTCAATCCCTAGTACAACAAACAAACAAATAACCTCCTACAAGTTGTTTGGTTAAATCTTCTCCATAGGCAATGCCCCTTAGTTTGGCTTTGTGACGTCTCTTTTTTAAATTAAAATGATTGGCTAACTCCCCTGCAGGTGAATCATCTTTCTTTAGAAATGTTAACATAGTGGTGGCAGGTTCAGGTTTTTCTGTGTGGGAGCTTCCTCTGTCCTCCAGGTGACTTGACACATTTTGGTTTCGATCCACTAATTTTATTTAATTAATTTATTTATTTGTGGTACTGAGGATTGAACCCAGGGGCATCCTACCTCCGAGCTACACCCCCAGTTCTATGTTTTATTCTTTATTTTGAAACAGGGGTCTCACTAAGCTGCAGAGGGCCTCACTAAGTAGCTGAGGCTAGCTGTGAACCTGGATCCTCCTGTCTCTGCCTCCCAAGTACTGGGATTACAAGCATGAGCCACCACGCCCGGCTACCAGCCCTATTTTTTATTCTTAATTTTGAAACAGGGTCTCACTAAGTTGCGGAGGGCCTCACTAAGTAGCTGAGGCTAGCCACGAACCCAGATCTTCTTGTCTCAGTCTCCCAAATACTGGGATTATAAGCGGGAGCCACCATGCCTGGCTCGATCCACTGATTTTAAAGGTTAGCTCTGACTGCAACAGTAGATTCTTCCAAGTTTGTGCCTGCTTTCTCCCGGGTGCCACTTTGGGCTCACATTCAGGCCTGTGGCTTGGTGCTAAGATTTCAGGCTCTAGGGCCAGGTCCCACAAGAGGAAAAGCCTAATCTAGGAGGAGTTTAGGGATTTGGCAGGGAATCCCAGCAGGGACTGAGAAAGAAATTTGGGGATACAGAGGAAAAAAAATACTGAATCTTAAAAGGGAACTGCCCATGAACCCTTAGAATGCAAAGCAAGCAACAAGTGAGCAACACCAGCTGACCTGAGTCTGGCTCTGGGGGCCACAGGGAGTAGCTTGGTGCAAAGGCAATTTGCAAGCACAAAGAAGACTGGTACGAAGTTGTGTGGCTCTGCTCTGACTCCACCTCTAGCTCAGTCCCTCCATAAATATTAGGAACCCGGACCAAAGGGATCATAGTTGCTTTTCAGATAGTCTACATCCTCTTCTCCTTCCAGGGGGTAATCCTTGCTTTCCTAAATAAATCTCTGCTGTTTATACTTCAATATCTAATGCACGCTTGAAATTCCTTTCCATCACATATGTAAAGAACCCAGTCACCATATTGAGGTAAGGTCCCCCTCTCTGGGACCTCTTCAGACCCTCTTACAATGACAGGGTTAGGCACAGGGACAGACTAAGATGTGGCACCTCTGATAGCATCTGAATGTGGCCTGAGAGAGGCATCAGGAGCACTGCACTGAGATCTGGACTACCCCTGCAGTGGGTTCAGCAGTCTGATTTCCTTGTTTGCCTCAATCCCAAGACCTCTATCAGAGCTCCTCACTGCCTTAGTGAACTCAGATGGAGTAGGAGAGGAAAGTGGTCCCACCAGCAGGCATGAGAAGGCTTTGAAGGCGGGAATGACAAGAGGTAGGGAGTAAAGCCAGCCATTGGCCAAGCAGTATATACATTTACCTATCTACACTTGAGTATGGGTGGAGTAGGAATCCACTCTCATCCCATTATTTATTTATTTACTTATCCTCTACCTGGTTTACAAAATAGTTGAAAGCAGCTTACTTTTAAAAATGTACTTAAGATAGCAAGATAAAGTGCATTTCAAGAAAAGCCTTGTAGCAAAGAGAAGATAAAGATAGGAAACAAGGAAAAAAAGCTTTGGGCATGAGATAAGTACAAACCAGGGATAAATAACTCTTGCTACTTGCTACTGGGGAGCTACAGATTCGGATCATAGAAGTCAAAGAATAAAGAGGGTGCATAAAACCGATTTTGTTTTCTGTGGTACTAGGGTATACCTCTGAGCTATACCCCCCAGCCCTTTTTATTTTTCATTTTGAAACAGGGTCTCACTGAGTTGATGAGGCTGGCCTAGAACCTGTGATCCTCCTGTTTCAGACTCCCAAGTCCTGGGATTACAGTAGTGCACTGTCAGGGCCTAGTTCGGCCAGCTAGACCTCGCCTCTAGATGGCGCCTGGCAGAGTGCCAGAAGTGGCTACAGGTGGATAACATTCTGGGGCTGCCCCACGCCAGAGCGCATGCACCAGCATGCCCGATTCATGGCTGCCCAGGTGAGAGCTGTATGAGAGCCTCGTGGCTTAGGCCCTGTGTGGCTTTAAGAGCCTCCACCTCTCGCCCAAGAGGGAGCTGCTGGACAGAATTGCTGGGTTGTTGTTGCGGTTGTTGTTGCTGGGGAAAGAGTTGCTGTTGGGGAAAGGCTGGAGTGGGTTGCTGGGGAAGTTCTGGGAGGAAAAGTTGTGGGTTGCTAGTGGAAGACGGGTTGCTAGAGAGAGGGGTTATTGGAAAGGCACTGTTGGAAAGGCACTATTTGGAAAGATGACTTCTGTACTGTGTTTGTTATTGCTTGTGCAGTGCCCTTGATCCCAGAAAGAGAGAGATATAATAAAAGAGGTTCGAACCAGCAACATTCAGGCAGCATCTTTATTGGGGCCTCATGGCTGAGGGTTCAGCCTGGGGCGCCCGATAGTGCACCACTACAACCAGCATGGAACCTAGTTTTATTTTTTATACACACTTTTATTGGTGCATTGTAATCTCACATCATAAAGTAGTTCAGAGTGATAGAGGCATACACGCACACAGCACTTGATGAGCCTCCCCCATCCCTGCCCTGCCCTGCTTGCTCCTTTACTCCCTCCTTTTCCCCATACAGGATATTGGAATTGACATTGGTAATTTCACATGAGTACATAGCATAAATGGAAGTAATGAAACTCATTTTGAAAAAAGCTCAGTCCTTTATGTCTCCTCCTCCAAGAAGAGCCTCCACACGATTTAGGGGCATAAAACACAGACTTTTAGATGTACGTACAACGTTTCTCCTTCAAAACTTCAGTTCACTAAAAATAGAGACTATAAATATGTCTTATTTTACTTTGGAAGCATGAAACTTAGGGGATGGGATTTGGTATTCAGATAGAACTGGGTTCCATCCGTGTCTGTGCAGTGGCTTCATGAACTTGGAAATTTGTTAAAACTCACCCAGCCTCAGAAAATTGCTAAGATTCAAGGGATAATTGTTCTGGCTTTTATAAAGACACTGGTGGTCAGGGAAGGTCTAACATACCTGGTCCTCTCCTTGATAATTATGTGGCAGATTCTATTCTACTCAGCTTTGAAGACTCTTGGCAAAGAAGGCTGAGACAGTTTCAATAATGTTTCAGAGATCCTGTAACCAGTTGCAAGGGTCTAAACCTGGGTTTTTCTGGATTCATGGTCCTTGCTCTTTTTTCCTATGTGTACAGATTTTCTCCACACTCTTATTTCAGCTGCCTGCCAGAGAAGTTTCCTTTGGCACATGCCTGTAATCCCAGTACTTGTGAAGCTGAGACAGGAGGAGCACAAGTTTGAGGCCAGCCTTGCTAACTTAGCAAGACCCTGTTTCAAGAGAAAAAAACTAAAGGGCTGGGGGTGTTGCTCAGTGGAAGAGTGCCCTTGGGTTCAATCCCTAGTATAACAAAACAAAACAAAACAAAAATAGTGTCATGAGTTAGCAGATAAGTACCTGCTTGTCCTAGGGTAATCCTGACTCGCTTCGAGTGACCCTCTCTGGGCTATTTTGGGCCCTGGAGAAGTAAGAAGGGTCTGTGGTGAGAAGGAGAGACCACAGCTACCACCCGCAGCAGTGAACATTGAGAGGCCTCTTGAAATGAAGCCTGCTGCGTGCGGTCAGTCAAGGCCCCTGGCTTTGCTGGATAGCAGAGTTCATTCATAGGAGCAAACTTAGAAGTAGAAACCTTTCTATGAGGCATTCTGGAATGAAGACAAGTGGGACCAGAAGCTAAGTGGGACTCTAGGAGATTGCATTATTGTAAATGTGGGAGTGGAAGTAGGTGTTGGTTAACTGGCTGTTGGGAATTAAGATGGGTGGGCTTGGTGCTGGGGTGGCCTCCGTGGAGAGTCAAGTTCCTTTGCAAGCGGATATTCACTTTGCCTCAGAATCTCTTGAGACTGTCTGGGTGTGTGGGTTCAGACTAGAAAAAACATCTCCTTGGCTGCAGGCTCTCAGTGGCTACTAGCTATTTTTCATTTCTCCACCCAGTGCAGACCGAGTTTTCAATGACCTCAGCTTTGCAGAACTGATGGTGGGAGGGAGTCCTAGCTGCAGAATCCCTCAGGCCTGTAGACTGTTTGGAAAGGTCCAGGGCCACTGAGGATGTTGAAAACAGTGAAGTACCTGCTATGGTTTGGCTCTGGAATGTCCCTCCTAAAGCTCATGTGTTGAAAGCATGGTCCCCAGTGCAGGAAGGCTTAGAGGTGAGGCATGGCTGGAGGAGGTTGGTCACTGGGGACATGGTTTGGGGGACTATATATGCCCCTGGCAGCTTCATGTTGCTCTTTCTGCTTCTGGTCACCATGATGGGAGAGCAGCATCCCTCCGGCATGCCTTGCCACCCCAGTTTCTGCCTTGGAGCTTGTTGACTATGGACTGAACCTTTGAAACCTTAAGACTAAATAAGCCTTTCCTCCTCTAAGTTGTGCTTGTCCAGCATTTTGGTCATAGCAATGAAAAGGCTGACTAAAACAGTACTTTATTTTTTTTTCTCATAGAAAGATGAGAAATTAAACAGGAATAGATCCCAATTAAGGATCATTTTATTCATGATTAATTTATTCATTGATGCAATCACCATTTGGAGTGTCCATTATGTATCAAGTGCGGGGTTCAGTGATAGAGACACAGAAATGAAGAAGACATCATTTTGCTCTCAAGGAGCTGACTGTCTTGTGATGGAGACAGGTGTCTAATATGATAAGTAGGCAGGACTGGGTCATGTGGGACTTGAATCCAGACCAAGGAGCTTGTGCTTCACCATGTAGGAGACAGGAAACCATTGCTGGGTCATTGGCAGGTGATCCCAGTATCTGTAGTAGAGGGAAAGGTGTGGAAGGTCATGTTCATTAGGCAAGGTTAAGATGCAAATTGTGTATGAACAATCAAGCCAGAATTTAGGTGCATCAAGAGTGAGGTAGTGAGATCGGAGGAAGAAATAAGGGCAAATGGTGGTTCAAGACTAACTGCATAGCCAGGTATGGTGGCACACACTTGTAATCCCAGTACTTGGGAGACCGAGACAGGAGGGGCACAGGTTTGAGGACAGCCTTGACAACATAGCAAGACTCTTATAACCTAGTGAGACCTATCTCAAACTAGAAAAATAAAATAAGGCTGGGGGTGTGGCTCAGAGGTAGAACTCTCCTGGGTTCAATACCCAGCACCCGCCCCCCCAAAAAAAGACTAAGTGCATGAAGAACAGGATTGTGTGGTACGCTCATGTGGTTTCATATACTAGGTGCAGGCAATGTAGCTTAGTGGGACCACAAAGAGCTCTGGAGTAAAACATGGGTTTGGATAGGAATATAAGTCTGGTATAGTTAGATATAGACTGGTCCTTTGAAGAGCTCATCAGTTGGTACTTGAGGGCTCTATGACTCAGAGGCCACCATGGGGACTGTGGAGATGTTCCCCATGGTTCATATATTTAAATGAATGGCCATTAGACTTAAGTGCTCCGATCTCTGGGTTCCCATATAAGCAAACTGAAATGTAACTCCGAATTTAAAAGAAAATGAAGTTTAAGCTCAGCACGTCATAGGTAATCAGCTGAGCATTAATCACATCATCTTGAACTTCCTACCAAGATAGTCCAAATTAAGGTGACTGGTCAAACTTTAATCAAAAACCTTCTTTGTTCTCCTTCTACATTCATCCTATAAAATCCTCCCCTTCCTGCTCCTGTGGTGAAGCTCCTGAAAACACTTTTGATCAGGAGCTTCCCAATTCATGAACTGCTATTTGCTGAAATAAACTTTAATATTTTCACACGCTTCAGTTTATCTTTTAACACTGTGCAAGGGTACCTAGCTGAGTGGGAGAAATGCGGCCCACACCAGGCTTGTTAAACCAAGGGCCCTGACATATAGGAAGGCCACCTCTTACTAATTCAAATAAAAATATCATACATGTCACTGGTGATCTTGTCCTGAATAGCAACTAAACCTCAAGAATGATATTCTTAGCCGATCACATTTGCTCTTCATAGCAACTTAGCAGGTAAGAGGGACATTGATGATTATGCTCCTCAATTTTAGTGGAGTTGGAAGGGCATGAAATTTGACTTACTGGGGGTGGTCTCTAGGTTTCCTAATCTAAGAAGCTGAATCCACTGAGGCCTGACTATAGTCTAACCAGGGCTCTTACCTCCATATTTCCCAGAAGGCACTTCTCTCTCTCCATATTCCCAGCCAGAAAACCTGTGACTGAGAGGGGCTTCCAAGCTATTATTCTATGGGTAGCCAAAGAAGGGATGCTAGCTCAGCAGTACAGAGTAGCCGCTAGTAGAAATGCTTCCTTCTGGGAAACTTAGTACTGAGTCTTTGGTGGTGCCTGTATGGAGAGTACTCGCTAAACATCTGACTGAATCTGCCTCAAGTTCAGTCTGAATCCTTCTTTGGCAACTTTAGATTTTTTCCTTGCATGGTGAAGTTGGCAAGGGGGTAGGTCAGGGATGGGGTGGGTTTGCAAAACATTAATGAATGGAATCCGTGCCTTTTCCCTGACCTAGCTTGGCCAGCTGCACTGGGCTGAAATTCCACATTCCATTGTTCTCCTTCTAAGAAAACAGAACTGGCTCTATTTAGCCCTAGGAATTGTCTCTGTGTAGGCTTGTTGAAGAGAATTTGCAAACCAGATGGGTTTACTGTTTACTGTATCTACTCTTGTTCAAGGGAAAAACATTATTTCTTGAAGGCCATTAACACCATGATAAGAATGGTCTCCTAGCCATTATTCACTTGCATTCTGATCAGTATGCTAGTGCAATTGAACTTTCTCGATTCTTATTTACCCACATTTTATGCACACCAGTCATAGTGGTTGGCTATGAGCTTTACTACCCAATTTCTTTCTAGATCAGCTCATATGGTTACAAATGATGAGGCTCTCTCTGTACAATGCCATTCATCCTACTATCCTGATCACAGACAATAAGACCAGGAATGTGCACCAAGTCAGTCTCTGGGCATTTGAAACTGGGACAGTAAGAGAGACTTAGTCTTTCTTTGGGTCATTGGCTCTGAAGAGTATAACCTTAGAAGAAACTGTTAGTCATGTTGTCTATCCCTGGACAGGAGGACAGATTTAGAAGAAAGTTTAAGTAGAGGAAGAAAAATAAAACAAATTTCAGAGAGAAACAGAGACAGAAGATGAAATTAGAGACCTGTCTCTGGTTCTAGAACCTGTATGAGACCAAATTATGTCCCTTCTTTTGAATTTGATGACATCTTTTTACATTCTTGTGATAAAATGCTTCTTTTTGCTCAAATTACTTCCAGTTTGTTTCTATTAATTGCAAATAATAGTTCTTTGTGATAGTTTAGACAAATGGTTCTTAAAGTGTGACCTCCAAACTGGCATTGCCCTTTTCTTTGGGGAACTTGCTAAAAGTACAGTTTTTCATCCCCATCCAAGATTTACTGAATTGGAAAATCTAGGGATGAGGTCCAGAAACGTGTGTTTACAAAATCTTTCCAGGTATCTCAATTTTGAGAACCACCATCCTAGCCATCTAGTCGTGGGTGGGAAGAATAAGAACAGGCCTGGATTTGAACCTGGGAAGTATGGATCAATGACGTGATTCTGGGCAAGTTGTATCACCTGTCAGAGACTTAGATTTCTCAGTGGTGATGTGGAGGCTAAGGATGTTTATATTACAGAGTAGCTGTAAGAAAAGCACACACCTCTCACACTTGAAGAATGGTTTTGTTTTTGTCTCTGAGGACCCTATTCAGACACAAGAGGAGAAGTGATATTGACCTAGGTCATTCATCATGAGATTTTAAAAAACAACCCATCACTTTAACAGAATAGGTCACTGTTCATAGCTCATACCTATCAATGTACCTAGACCGCAGCCCTGGGGCCAGGTTTTCCTAAGCTATCACTGAGTAGCTGGGAATTAAATCCAATAAGTTTGAAACTCATTTTGACCCCTCAGGAGTTTCTGATCTGTTTTTGTGCTGCATGGTAAAAATCATGCAATTTTGACCATCTGAGACTAAAACAAAGAAATCAAGTAGTTCATCTTTGAGGAAAGAAAGCACAGACTTCCATTTATTAATTTATTAATTCGCTGACTCATTCATTTATTCATTCACTCGACTCTCATTGAGATACTTCTTAGTCTGCATACCATGATAGATGCTATAGATTTATAGATAAGTCATTGTGTTCTCTTTCATCACTGAAAATTATTGACAGATAACAGTAGGAACAAACATGCTGTGGTAGGAATCTGTCTGGGCATGAGAAGATTGCAGTCAGGAGATCTATCTTGCTGAAGCAAAAGGTAGAAGTTAGGAAGTATAAAGTCTCAGAGTTAAGGCTGGCCATAGAACGAAAAAGCTAAAAGACAACATCTGCTTTGGTTTCGGCAGCATGCCCTTCTGAAATTAACAGCAGCAGATGTTTTGCAAGGACCTCCCAATTCTTTGGGCTATGTTTGAGTCCATCCAGAATGGATGACCTTCACAGGTAGATCCATTTGCCAAATATTGTTCATGCTATTCATACTGTACACGGGGTGGGCTGGTTAGCTCTCATTAAAAAAGAATCTGGTGTTTGCCACTACTTGACAGAGGAATCCATCCAACCTCAAGTGAACTTCTTCTGGTATCCAGAAAGCCTGGCTATCTTCTGAATGAATCTCCACCCATTTCTTGGCTTTCATATCACTGGCACTTTCAGTTATATGAAAAATGGGGCACAGACATTGACCTCCTCCCCAGATGGCTCTTTAGGAAATACATCCAATTGGATGCTTCCTCAGACTCCTTTAAGGCAGTGTGAGACCAGTATTTCAGATGCAAAAGACTTGTGCTTGGTGTGGAAGAGAAGACAGCTACTCAGTGGAGTGCTAAATTCCACCTCATAGTTGAAGGGTGGTTTTTCTGTTTGCGTCAATTTCACACCATCTTAATGAGAGTCAAGCTGTATCTTTTTTATTCCAAGACCTTATATAAGAAGAAAAATAATAATGAATAACATGTTGTAAGGGGCAGATAACATCCTTAACCTCATTTGACCCTTGCTGCTACCCTGGAGGAGTAATTATTAGCATTTCATTCCCTTTTAGCAGATGAAGAGAGATTTGTTGAGAGATGAGAGGCTTTAGCAAAATGTCTGAGCTTGCTCTTAACCCCAGTTTCTGGACTGTAGGTTTTATGCTCATTCCATTGGGCCAGGCTGTTTTAAAGGAAAACCATTCTCACCAGTACACATAATTACAAGGAACTTCTTGGGAGAACTTGGAAATATGAAGACAAGATTATCCTCTGCTAGTTAAAGATAGGTACAAGAGGATTAGTGAGGAGACCGCATGACTCCCAGCCCTGTGCGAAGCAGCTGATCATAATCTGACCATAGATCTTAAATATATTTGAAGTAAGAAGGAAAGGAGAGCAGAGTCATGGAGGGACATTCTGGCTCTTTGTTCATGCTATGCACCAGGGATTACATGAGGCAATCTTTTTTTTTTAAGTGGTGCTGGGGCTTGAACCTAGGAATATTCTATCTCAGAGCTACACCTCCAGCCCTATTTTATTTTTTATTTTGAAACAGAGTCTCACTAAGTTTCAGAGGGCCTAACTAAGTTGAGGTTATCTTAATCGGGTGCTATTAGATGTTTTATTCATTTAACTTCTGTTGTGCAGATACCTACCTCACATGGTAACCTTCAGTACAGCCCTCAGGGAGACAACGTACTGGCTGAGTCAATGTGTAGATTTTACTTCTATGTGAGGGTAACTTCTTAATCTCAGTGTCTAGCAAGAAACATAGCTTCTAGATTAGCCCTTGGTGTACAGGAGAAAAAGATCAGCTCTCAGGTTTTTGAGCCTGTGGAGCTGCAGGATAAACCCAGGGCAGTAAGAGTGACTAGACGTACTCCTTGCTTTCCTAGATGACCCTTTGAAAGATGGAACCACTTACCTGTTTCCCTCGGCAATACATTTTCTTCGTCTCAAATATACAAGCCTGAATCAGAGTCTACTGCCATTCCTGCAGTCTTGGCTTTATCCTTGCTAGAGGCCAGTGGTCCAACGTGTCTAGACTTTATGCCAATTCCTGTCTCACATCTTTTGCTGACCACCCACTCAATCAAACCTTCATCTAGAAAGGTGAGGGAAAAGGTAGGATGAGACACTTTCCCTCTGATGCAAGGGCCTAATCTTGCAGGACAGAGACACTTGTAACTTGGATAGATAAAGGTTTTCTGTGTTCTTCAAATGCATCATCCACTATTTAAAACATTATATGTATATGTATATATGTATATGTACATATATATCACTTTTATTTTCATTATATATATTACATTTTACATGATATATTACATTTATTTTAATAACTAACCCATGAGTAGATGAAAATATGAAGTCTTGAAAAGGTGAGTAATTTGCTACATATCATAGCTCTAGTAAGTGGCAGAATATAGAAATTTGACTCCTGGGATATAAGCTACTGAAAGAACTATAATTGAAGTTCTAAAAAGATGGAAATATAATGCATGGGGCTGAAATTGTTCTCCTTGTAATCTCCACTCATTACCTGGTCTTGCCCTCTACCTCATCAAAATGAGGCCCTTAAGCAATTTGAAGACTAACTCCTTCACTGGTAGAAGAGTGAGTTTCACAAATTAATAGATCCCAATGTGGAGTCCTAGTCTAATATGAATTGACAATAAGTGTCTAATAACCACTTTAAATATTGAAAATTATAATTGAAAGTATGCCTCTGTTTCAGATAATGCTACAGACACCGACTAAACTATTTTGACTGGGATTTTATCAATCCAGTCTAGTTACTCTTCATGAATTCTGATTAAGTGGTGAATGTCAGTTCATTAAACCCCTTTTTTGGGGAGGAGGGTGCTGGGGATGGAATCCAGGGCATTATGGGAGGTAGCTGAGTAGTCTACCACTGAGCTACATCCTCAACTTCTTTCATGAACTTCAACAAACATGTCTTGAACACTTACCTACTATACACAGGGCACCAAACTGTGTTCTAGGGATGCAGAGAGAAAAAAGACACTGGCAGCCAGATGTGGTGACACACGCCTGTTATTTCAGTTCTTGGGAGTCTGAGACAGGAGGACTACAGGTTCGAGGACGACCTCAGCAATGTAACAAGACTCTGTGACTTATCGAGGCTATTTCAAAATCAAAATATAAAAAAGGGCTGCAGGTATAGCTCAGAGGTAGAATGTTTCTAGGGTCAATCTCTAGTAACACACACACACACACACACACACACACACACACCCCAAAACAAGCCCCCCTAAACAACAACAATACAAGAATAAAAACTTGTCATTTAGGGAGGGGACATATCTAAATAAGTATTTTAAAACAAAAATTGTAACAATACATTTTCACTATAAACCATTCAAGCTATAGAGAAGCACTGTTTTTTTCAGGTGTTGGAGAGCTGGTGGAGGATTTTACACTGGGGCCTCCTGTGGTAAGATTGGAATTTGGCAAGCTTTTCCTGGCCTCCGTGTGGAGGTGGGCCTAGAGTTTGGCCCCTATGGAGGCAGAAAGCCTAGGAGACAGCAAGGAGGCCACTGGTATAATTCCAGCCAGAGATGGGGAGGCCTGAATTAGGACAGAGGCCATGGAGGTGGGTTTGAAAGATCACTGGGAGGAAAAAAAATCTATGTTGGGTTACTGAAGAAAAGGGAAAATAAAACAACTTTGATTCAAGAAATGAGCCTTGCTAGGCAAATCTTTTCACAAGCTGGTCTCCTGGATAGGACACCAGAGCACAGCTAACCAAACAACCACCCTCCCAGGCAGGGGCTCCCCACCAGGTAAATGGTTTGCCATATTTCCGATTCCAGGAACGGGCTGGAATAACACTCATGCAATGGGAATGCACGGGGCCCACCTCCAGGAGCCTGGCTGGTGGAGAACTTGGCAAGACCAGAGTCTTGTGCCGAGTGGAAAATCCTGCTATTCTGCTTCAAGTGAACTTCCCTCGGACGACTGGCTTCAGGGAAGTCAGAGCTGGCTGCTGTGGGCTGGGCCTAGAGCTGCTGGCAAGGAGGAGCTGGGTATGTGCAGGGAGGGTATGGTCAACCTTCATGGCCGCTTCTATGGTTGAACAGGCAGAAGACACATTGTGTTGGTAGGAAGGTCTTCTCTCTTTCCAAGGCAGTGGATAGAGTAAGGCTTAGGAGCTAAAGCAGCCTGCTCTGTCACTTTAGCATGTGTGACCCTAAGCAGGTCACTTAGCTTCTTTAATCATCGATGTCCTTGTGTGTAAAATGGGGATATGCATAGTATTCACCTGCCAGTGCTGTTGCAAGGGTAAATCAAAATGAATAAAAAGTGCTAGTATTTTTCCCGGAAAGGGCAAAAGAGAAAGTTAATAAGTAGTAATTACTGGGTGAAGGGTCATAGCTCTCTAATAAATAAAACTCTCCCCAAGAGGTTGGGGAGGTAGAGAGTAGGCAGAAAGCCATTTATCAAATCAAAGGGTAAGTAAAGAATAAACTTGTAATAGGATGAGTATGGCACCTGAATATTCATAAAACTAAATGCTTGCATACAAATTTGAATATTCTTAGAATCTCGTGGAAGTGTCTCACTTAAAGCGATTCCAGTGGGAGTCTATGTAAAATTGATGTTCTTACCATTCAGAATATAATGCTGCTGTCTTACCAGGATCGCTTAGGAGAGACAATTGATGGGTGTATCTTCAGGATCCCTCTGGCACTCCTTCTTTATTAAACTGGGTTGTTTGTTGAATCTCTTATCTGTGTAGTGTTTTATAAATTACCCTGGACTTTTGAGTACATTGTTGTGTTTGTTGAGCAATCTAGGATCGTCACTTTAAGATTAGGATCAAGTCCCTGTTTTACAGCGGGGATACTGAGGCTCAGAGGGATAAGGTGGTTTGCTGAAGTCACTCAGGGAGGAAGGAATGGATTTAAAATTCAACTCCCAAGTCTTTTGACCCAGCCTGATGTTTCTTCTCCTCAGTGGTCAGCTCCTTCCAGGGACTTGATGAGACCTCATCTCCTGGGCATATCTGTAAAGGGCACAGCATGGGACCCCCTGGTGTTTGGGCAGAAGTGAGATTTCACCACTGGCTGTTCTGTGGTCAGGCATGCATGTTCTGTGACAGGGTGTGGATGTTTTGTGACCAAGCGTGGATAGTCTGTGCCTGGGTGCAAGTATGTGGGATACATACCCAGACGAGGAGACTCCCTTCCCTCATTCTCCACCCTGGCTGCGTGGGAGGGAATTCTGGGTCACAACCACCACCACTAGAATATTAATAACACGTTCTTCTGAGAGCAGCCTCGATGTCCTCCCACCCAACTTGTCCCCACCTTCTTGGTCTTAGATAAAGGAATCCAGGAAGAATTAGCCTGAGCATTCTTCATGAACCTCCTCTGCTAGCCTCTCCTAGCCTGTTGGCCTCTTCCCCAGTGGCCTGTGTGAGGAGGGAGCACCCAGGAATCTGAGCACCTCCGCCCTGTGGCATTCAGAAGCAGGGCTGATTAAGGTCATCATCAGTTTTCAATTTTTTTGTGTGAAAGGGTGACTGAAAAATTCACTTGTATCTTATTTTACAAAACTAAAAAGAACTACAAAACAGTTTTATGGTTGGTCTTCACAAGAAGGATGGTAGCTTTGAATGCTGGTGCTTTTGTCTCAGGTAAAAGGAGCTATTTGACAGGGGGTGATGGATGCCATCTGAGAAGAAGGCATTTGGGATGCATGAGGAGAAGGGGGTGGCAGATGGACAGGGAGGAAGCACATTCCATGGGAAGGGAGCAGTGATGCTAAGGCCCTGAGATGGGGATGAGTTTGGAGTGTTCTAGGAGCAGGTGCAGGCCAGTGGAGCTGGGCCCTGGGAAGGGGATGGAGAGTGTCCGGTGGGGCTACAGAGGCAGAAAGCTGATGTCAAAGAGCTTTGATGTATTCATTTATTAAGTGCAGAGAAGGCACTAGACAGGTAAAAGAACTTTGCAAAGTAGAAGCACAATTCCAAGTCTAGGTCATTTTCTCATGGTACCATTTCTCCAAGGCCTACTGGAATACCAGAAGAATAATGGTGGACTGTATCATTTTCCTGATCCCCCTCAGCCAGACAGGCAACGGTGCAAAGAGCAAGATCAAACCAGACGCAATGGCACATGCCTGTAATCCCAGTACTTGGGAGGCTGAGACAGGAGGCTGGGACAGGAGTGTCGCAGTTTCAAGGCCTGCCTCGGCAACTTAGGGAGATCCACAACAATTTAGCGTGACCCTGTTTTAAAATAAAAAAATAAAAAAGACTGGAGGTGTAGCTTGAAGGTAGATTGCTCCTGGATTCAATCACGTGTACCATCAAAAAAAAAAAAAAAAAAAAAAAGAAGCAAGACCAAATGCTGCTGGTGTGGCCAGAACACCTTTCTGTGGCCACCAGAGAGTAAGGATGCAGAGACTATGAGGGACTCAGACAAGGAAGCAATCGGGGCATCTCAGCACCATCCCCTTGGAAGTGGGAGAGTCAGCAGAAGGGCTGAGAGCCCAGTGACACAGACTCCCTCCGTCGACACTACAGGGTCTGCAGGAGGTTGCCGCCTCACTTTCCAGCAGTTCAGGGCTCGGTGTGTCCTCTGACCCGTGTGGTGGCTTCCTCAGCTCTGTCTCGTTTTTCCAAAACACTTTAGACTCCCTTTCCAGCAGAGAGACTTCAGGGAAGAGAGAGGGGAAGACATAAACCTTATTTTCTTTGTCATTAAGGCTAATTGACTAGTGATTGAATTATCCAAGATGAAAAATGCCACTGGCTTGCTTTGTTGTTCTCCCCGGAGCTTATAATTAGGCAATCATTTTCTAGCTCTGGCTCATAGGCCAGAGCTCGTATCTCACTTGATAATTAAAGGTACATTTAGAAACATGCTACGTGTCTCCCCTGTGGTCTTTCTAAGCCTAGTCATGTCCCAATGTCCCAAGCACTGTTTTAAAGGGCAGATTTGCAATTTGCTTTCTTTTCATGGACTGATTCTGAGGCTGCTTGGTGTAGCCCATTCTGTGCTGTTTTCTGTATTACTTTCAGTTCATTCTGCTTTCAAATCTACTGCTTCAATTTCTGGTCCTGCCTTGTGACTTTGATAACCAACTTAATTCTGTTTTCTACCACTGGGGATCCGTCCTAACCAAAAATTCTGGCCTTTTTAGGTTTGACGTGTGCTTGGAACCACAGGAACCTTGACACTCTTTTCCAGTGGGCAATCTCATTGAGTCCCTGGGAGCCCTGGAAACTGGAACTGATATGAAGAATAATGATTTCAACACAATGTCCTGTAGACCCATCCATGCTGTTGCAAATGACAGAATTTTATTCTTTTTTTAGGCCTGAATTGTATGCCAATGGGCATATGAACCATGTTTTCTTAAGTTGCTTCTGTATCTTGGCTATCACCAATAATGTTACATGTTAAAGAGAAAATTTTATTTTATATTATTTTATTTTATTGTGGTACTGGGGATGGAGCCCAGGGGTATTCTATCCCCAGCCCTTTTTATTTATTTATTTTTTGTTTTGAAACACGGTCATACTAGGTTGCTGAGAGTCTTCCCAAGTTGCTGATGCTGTTCTTGAACCTGAGATCCTCTTGTCTCAGCCTCCCAAGTTCTGAGATTATAGATATGTGCCACCATGCCTGGCTCAAAGAGCAGATTTTAAACATTCTTACAGTCTAGACAGGATAAGTATGTGAGGTGATGTATATGTTTGTTAGCCTAATTAAACAGCGAATGCTTGTATCATAACATCACATTGTACCCCATAAATATATACAATTATTATTTGTCAATTAAAAAGGAAAGTAAAAAAAAATACAATAAAACAACTGGGCACTCAGTTTACCCCATTCAAGTCATACTGCAGGGTGTGGTATCTTCCTCCAGCTCTAAGGAAATGTGCTCACCCGAGATCTACACATACTTTCCAGCATTTACTGGACACCTGGCATTGTGCAGGCCACAATGATAAGGAAAAAGGGCTCATCATAGCAGAGAGGAAAGGGAAGTGGTATTTGGAGTTTAATGAAATTTGAGTTGGAGCCCGGAATGTTGGCACATTCTTGTAATCCCAATACTTGAGAGGCTGAGGCAGGAGGATCACAGGTTCATGGCCAGCCTCAGTAACTTAGTGAGACCCTCTACAACTTAGTGATACCCTGTTTCAAAATAAAAAATAAAATAGGGTTGGGCATGTAACTCAGAGACAGAATACCCCTAGGTGTTCAATCCCTAGTAACACCCAGTAACATACACACACACACACATACTATCTCTCTCTCTACATATATATATATATAAAATATATATATATGTACATATATACATATATACATACATGTATACACACACACACACACACACACACACACACACATATATATATATATATATATATATATATATATATATAGGAATGAAGGAAGGAAAAGAAATAAATTAATTTGAGTTGGAAAAGCTGCATCAACTAGTTACATGACCTTGTCAGATTACTTGACTCCTATCTCTTCTGGGTAATGGAGATAATAATTACTACCTTGCGTGACTGATTTGGAGCACTCAGTAGGATACAGTATTTAAAATGCCTGGTGTTCAGGAGATGCAGAGTGAATGAATGGTAAGTATGTACAAACAGCACCACTTTCCCTCTCTCCCTCTCTCCCTCTCTCCCTTCCACCTTCTTTTTTTTTTTTTTTTTTCCCCTTCCAATTACATAAATCCCCTCATCTCTAAAGGCTGGTGCCCATGGAGGAATTCACAAAGAAACCAAATTCCACTTTCAGGCAGCCTGCAGAACTCCCACTGCTGTCAGGGAGATTTCTGGACCTTTAATGAGGGGAGAATTTGATCCTAAGACTCCTTGTTAAGATAAAGACCTGGCTGGTTTATTAACTCTATCCAGCTGGGTATAGACTTGCGGAGAAATAATTAAACACTCCCTGCCCAAGAATTGTCAGGGTCTTAGAGAAAACCTGGCCTGGATCTCATGGAGGGTGATCTCCCTCCTGCTCCATCTACAAGAATCATTTCCTGAGGTCCTGGAGCTGATGGTTTTCCTCTTCCCTCTGCATATCTGGACCTGGTCTTAATGTGCATCTTAGGACTGTAGAGTTCATTTATTCATTCAGCATATATTTATTGAACACCTACTGGGTGCCAGGCACTTGGCTAGGTATGGAGTGGTGGGAAGGTGCTTAGAGGATGCCCAGCTTCCTAGTACCATTTTATATAGAAAGAGACTGAGTGCAGAGAAAAGCAGCGCCTCTAGGATAACAGGTCCAGTCAGGATGTGGACCTGCCCTCAACCCCATAAAATGCTTCCTTAAGACAAGCAGGTCAGACCCCTTCCTGCCTTCTCTCCTGTCCCTCACCTCTCCCAAGTGACTCTCTGTGGTTGGACCTCAGAGGGTTAGCTGCTAGACTGCAAATGCCTTGAAGGTGAAGCCAGTCCTATCAGTTCTTGGCTGGTCCTTGAGCTGGCCAGGTGTCTCAGCATCTGATTTCCTGCCTGTAGTGATTCATTAAAAATATCTGACTAGCCAGGTGTGGTGGTGCAGACCTGTAATTCTAGTACCTGGGAGACTGAAATAGGAGAATTGCAGGTTCAAGGCCAGCCTCAGCGACTTAGTAGGACCCTCAGCAACCTAGTAAGACCTTATTTCAAAATAAAAGTAAAATGGGTTTGGGTGTGTGACTCAGAGGTAGAATGCCCCTGGGTTCAATCCTCAGTGTCAAAAATAAATAATAAAAAGATCTGGCCATATATAATAAAAAGAGCTGGCCATGAATTTCAACCCAAAGGATTAATACCTTGAAATTAGTCGTAATTTAGTGATGGAGTAAGTCATCATAATTTTTTTTTCTTTGGATACTGGGATTGAAGCCAAGGCCTTGAACATTGCTAGGCAAATCCTCTACCTCTGAACTATATACTCAGCAATTTTTATTTTTTTATTTTGAGACAAAGTCTCACTAAGTTACCCAGGTCAGCCTCAAACTTGTGATCCTCCCTCCTTGGCCTCCCAAGAAGCTGAAATTACAGGCATTCATCACTGCATCTGACTTTATAGTAATTGATATTAATAACAATAACCTTTACTCAGACTTCTAGTTTGAGAAATGTTCTCAAACATCACACACATCTGCACAGCCAGTTGCTCTTATGATTGACCTGGCATTAAATATTATTACTCTTTTTTCAGATGAGGAACTTGAAGCTTAAAAAGAATTTCCTTAAATTTCAGGCAACAGGAGAATAAAAACTTTTATATTGGGTGTCAAGTTTGTTATCATCCTACTGTATTTCATGGTTTGCACAAATAAAAGCCAGAGTGTGATAGAAATTGTAGTGTAACCATCTACTAAAATAGACTTTGATGAATGCGGCAGGGTAAGGGAAGACTTCAAGAGGTAGGAAATACTTAAATTGTCTTAGAAGGAGGAACACTGTTCAGGAGAAAGGTTACGAATTAGACAGGAGTGTGTGTGTGTGTGTGTGTGTGTGTGTGTGTGTGTGTGTGTATGTGTGCACACGTGAATGTGAAGGGGAGGGTGTATGTACTGGCCTTTCTAGAAGGAGGTGATAATCCAAGTGGGTCTTGGAAGAAGCACAGTGTGCTTATAGAACGATGAATTTGAAGGACTAAACAGGAGGAAAGGCAACTGGGGAGGAAGGTGGAAGGAGACAGGCCCTGGGGTTGGTGGGGGAAGATAGAGTTCAAATCTCCATTAGTGATCTGCTAGATGTGTAACTCTGGGCACGTCTCTTATCACAGATTGCTCCTGTTTTGTAATATGGTCATTACATTAACCACTGCAAGGCTGTTGCAAGGATTAAGTGTAACTGCACCTGCAACCGCACATGGCCCATCCCCAGGTTATTTTAGGCATTCGGGATAAATTAATACCTACTCTTTCACCACAGAAAGATCTGCCTTGTGAGTTCGTGATGCAAGGTCCAGAAGGGAGCTTAGTCCCAAACACAAAGCGTGGACAGATAGGCAAGAGTGTGAAGAAATCCCCAGACAAGAGAGGTTGGCTGTTTGTGAGATGAAGGCAAATATTATTTGTTGTTGTTGTTTGCTTTTGTTCGTTCACTTGCTTTTAGAAAATTGTGCTTAGGATGGGTTATAAATTGAAGTCTAGAGACAGACCAGGTAGAAAGTTGCTTAAAGTCGTACATAAGCAAGAAGAAAAGGTCCCTAGAGTAACATAGTAGAAGAAGAATGGAGGGTCAAGGTAGAGATAGTATGAAACAACAACAACAGAAGCTAGCATTGATTGAGTGCTTGCCGTTTACTAGATACTGTTCTAAGCACTTAAAAGCCTGCACCCACTTTATATATCAGATATATTAACTCATTCAGTAGTACTTGCAACACACCAGAGATCAAAACTGTTCTTATCCATATCTGAAGGTAAGGAAACTGAGGCATAGACAGAGAAAGGTATGCCTCCAACTCAATCACCCCAATTTATTTCTAAAATGGAGTTTTTGAAATTCTTTAGGAAGCATGCCCACATTGAAAACGCAACAAAGATATTCATCTCTACCACTCTTTCATATTCAACGTGGGTATATTGGTATGTTTCCTATTAGAATGCTTTAGACTATTTTGTCCATTACTTATATGTGATTGTAATGGTGGTGTGTAATTATATTTATATCTTGAACATTTTGTCTTCATGACTATAGCTTTAAATGGTCATTCAATGTTTTATTGAGTAGATATACCAGAAAGCAGATATGCTTTCTGCTAGTATCAATATCTTGTGACATAAATCTTTGACAGCAACTCTTATGTTTTAAAGACACATTTCCTGAAGTCAAATCACTGAATAAAATAGCTGGCCAGTTTCATGGCTCTTCATTCATAAAACCAATTTGCCTGTTCTCACAGGGTTGAACATATTTATGATGACTTGAACAATGTAGGAGGCTACCATTTTAACTGCGCCCATGTCATCATTGTATATCATTATTGCTGTTTTTGGTAAATTTATACAGAAAATATGGTAGGCCACTTTAATTTGTATCTCTTATTGGAGGGATTTACCACTTTTCTTTCACATACAGTTGCTACTTGTGGTTACTCTGCAGTGATTTGTATATGTGTGAAGATCATTTTTTTCAAAGCAATAATTTGTATGTTAGGATAAGTGAAGTATTTGAAGGGGTGGGAGAGGGATGGAGTTGAGGGACCAAGAACTTTTGAGTCTGAGAGAAAGGCCGTCTCTTGGTGTCAACAAACAAAAGGGGAGGCTAGAGTCGCTGGTAAAGAGAGTATTTGGAACTCAGTGCAATGCTCTCTGGAAAGCAGTGAGCCTTGCTATCTTCTGGTTAATATCTTCTTGTTCCTTCTTATTACACAGATAAAATGTGTTTATTACAGAAAAACAAAGAAGATAAGGACAAAAAGAGATCAAAATCATCCATGTTGCCACTATTCTGAGACAAATTCTCTAACATTTTATTATATATTCTCTCTCCTTGTATACAAAACATTATGTAACATGTAAACACACACACACACACACACACACACACACACACACACACACACACACAACCCACGCGCGCTCACACACCTCTCTGTGTATTTATTCTGAGCTCTTTTTTTTTTCTCCCAAGAATGCATTTCTCACTCTTTCCCTCTTGCCTTCCCTTTTCACTCTGTCTCCTGGTTAAAAGCCTTTGATCTCACAGAGGTTTGCACTTCCTTATTGCTTAGATGACTGAGACCTTTGGTCATATTTTCAAGTCTTGTATTTTAGGGAAGTCCTGGAACAGTCTGAACCAAGTGACACAGTTATCTTTCTTTCTGTATCTTTTTTTTTACTTCAGTGTGTTTCCTGCCACATTCTTTCAATGGATAGAGGGCAAGTTGGCTAGATCTGGAAGGACAATAAACACAGAATAAATCTCATGCGCTCATGCATAGTTACAATTGCTTCTTTGGAGAAAAAAATCTACACAATTGATTAGATTTTTCTCAAAAGAAGTGATGAAAAAGCCCATCATGTTGAATGGACCTCATGATTTCTATGATAGAAGGACTGAAGTTTCAAGAGCAGATTTCTTCATAGGTCCAAATTATGGAAGAGGAACTCTCTTCTTTTGTGATTCTTAGCTTTTTAAAATTTGATCTATAGACATAATTGGATGCTAATCAAGCCATTAACCCCTGCATTCCCTGTTAGAAGCAGAATTTTGCATGTGACACTTATATTTATCCCTGCTATTTGATAAGCTTTTTCATACACATGTATGTATGTATGTATGTATGTATTTAGTGTGTGGTATGGGGATTGGACTCAGGAGCATTCTACCTCCGAATACAGCCCTAGCCCTTTTTATATTTATTTATTTATTTATTTATTTATTTATTTATTTATTTATTTATTTTTCAAACAGTGTCTCACTAGGTTGCTGAAGGCCTTGCTAAGTTGCTGAGGCTGGCCTTGAACCTATGGTCTTTCTGTCTCAATCTCCCAAATACAGAGACTATAGTCATGTACCACCACATCCGGTTATCATATACATTTAATCTATCTAAATTCTATAACCTCCCTGTACCTTGTTACTGTATCTGTAAAACTAGCAATAATACTCACTTTGTTTGCCATGGGATTAAATGGTATAAAGAAGGTAAAAGCAGCTGGGTACAGTGGCACACATCTGTAATTCCTGTATTTGGGAGGTTGGGAAGGAGGATCGCAGGTTCAAGATCAGCTTCAGTAATTTAGCGAGATTGTGTTTCAAAATAAAAAATAAAAATAAAAAGGGACTTGGGGGTTGTAGTTCAGAGGTAGAATGCCCCCAACTCCTTGGTTCAATCCCCAGTACCACAAAAAAAAAAAAAAAAAAGGTAAAAGTTTAGTGTAGGAATTGGCACAAGAAAGTAACTCCATATATGTTAGCCCTTGTTTTATAAAGGGCTAGAATGTTTTCACCCTATCACTTCTCATCATCCTCTGTGATGGTGGAAGCTCTCCTGTGAGAAGGAAAGCCTACAAGGCAGTATTGAGATGGTTTACACATACTGTCCGGTTCAATTCCTCCCCCATTCTATAAGGCCAACAATCATTCTTCATTTTATGAATTCACTTATTCATTTTTTTCAATAAATACTTATAATCTCCTCCTGTGTGCCAGGTGCTACTGTCAATGCTGGAGACGTGGTGAATAGAGCAAAGTCCTGGTTGTCATGGGGCTTACAATCTAGTTGAAGGAGACAGGTCACCAACAATTGAGTATTTCAGATGATAGCAAGATGATGAGGGAGAAAGAGCAGGACATGGAAGACAGTGCAGGGCAAGAGGAGGAGGCTGCTGTCACACAGGGGGTCAGGGAAGACCTCTCTGACAGTGTGATATTGCATAAGAGAGCTGAAAAAAGTCAGTGGGCATTTAGGTGGAGAGCAGTACAGGCAGGGGACCAGCACCTGCAAGGGCTCGGCAATGGGAATGTGCTTGTTGAAGGCCCCACAAGGAAAGAAGTGTGGTCGGGACTGTAGGAATGGGAGAGAATATGGTAGAACAAAAGGTGAGAGAAGAAGAACCACTTGTGAGGGGGAACATTTCAAAGAGCCCTATCAGATATTTTAAGGAAGTTAGTTTTTACTGAGCTGAAGAGGATGTCATTGAAGACTTTTGACTAGATTGGTGAGATATGATATGAGTTTAGAAAGAATCATTGTGGCTGCCCAGTGAGAAAAATCTATTCTATGGTGAAGGAGGGAGCAGGGAGACCAGCAAGTTGGCTGTTGCAATAATCCAAGCGAGGGATCAGTGAACCTTGGATCTCAGTGGTAATGGATGGTGGAAGCAGGGATTAGACTGTGGAAGAGAGAGCTGGCAGGCTTTGCTGATAGACTGGAAGTGGGGGGTGAAAAAAGTACATCATGTTGCTCTTAGACCTGAGTAAATGGGCTTGTCATTCACTGAGATGGGAGGCATAGGGCCGAGCAGGAAGCAAGAGGTTGCTTTGGGTTGAATTTGAGGTATCTATTCGATCATCCAGTTGAGATGTTAGGGATGCAATTAGTTATTTGAGCCTGGGATTTGGAGAGATGTCTAGCCTAGATAAACATTTGGGAGTCTTGTATATGCCTTGGTTTGGATGGTGAGTGTCCCCTAAAAGTCCACAGGTAAAGGCTTAGTCCAGGGGGCAAGGGTTTTAGAAGGTACTGTAGACCTTTAAGAGGTGGGGCCTAGTGGGACATCCTTGGAGACTTGTCCTTGGAAGGAATTGTGGAACACCTGCTCAGGTTGAGAAGTGGCCAACTGCTTGCTCCTGCACTTGCTCCTACCATTGCCATCTGTGCCATGAGGGGACAGAGCCAAGGGGTATCTGCTGGGTCTGCATCATCGTCATGCTCTTTTGGCTTTCAGCATCCCACACTTTGAGCTAAACCAGTATTTCCCCTTTATAAGTTAGCGGCCTCAGGTATTTTGTTGTAGCTGTGTGACTCTGACTAATACAGCATGCAAACAGTACTTAAAACCATGCACAAGATCACTGAGAAATAATTATAGACAGAAAAGAGACCTCAGGACTAAGCCTGTCAGTATTTCAAAGTGGCACAGGTGAGAAGAACCCATCACAGATAAGGAAATCAAACCTTGGAGAGCCAAGCACTTTGCTTCACAATGAGTGGCCAAGCTCTGTGGGTCTGACTGTGAGGTCTGTGTATTAGCTCGTAGCAACACTCTAAATGCTGGAGGAAAGAGGTTTTTTGTCCTGGGGATGTAAAAATTGGGTGGCTTGCCTGACTCCCACCTCTCAATGTGCTGGGATAGCAAGCGAGGTCTCAGCTTTGAGCAAGCAAGACACTCCTCTCTGGTAGAACTAGGCTGCATAGCCATCAGCTGCACCTGGTACAGTGCTCAGAGTCTCGTGGGAGCAAGAAAGGTCTGGTAATTAAGAAAGATTCCTTTCCTGAGTTGCAGTGGGTCACAGTGACTGTCAGGGTTAAAAGATTGATGGCTTAATAAAGACCACCTGAAAAGGCAATTGACCAGCAAGGGAAAAACAATCATTGCCACCCACCCACTACCGGTGAGTCTCCAGTCAGAGGCCCAGTAAGAAAGCCAAGCTACTCAGAATTATCTGCACTAGATATCAGTTGGCCTTATTGTAGTTGTGAACAATCTTCAGACAGCCAGGAGATGCATCCTTTCATTCATAGATACCCTCTGCCCAGTTCCCTGACTCGATACGGACAGGTAAGACTTGGTTCCCTCTTTTCAGGAATTGAGAATATTGCAGTGGCTGTGACTGTATTCAAGATTAGGAACAAGCCGGGCGTGGTGGTGCACGCTTATAATCCCAGTATTTGGGAGGCTGAGACCGGAGGATCTGGGTTCAAGGTCAGCCTCAGCCACTTAGTGAGACCCTCTGCAACTTAGTGAGACCCGTTTCAAAATAAAGAATAAAAAATAGGGCTGAGGATGTAGCTCAGAGGTAGAATGCCCCTGGGTTCAATCCCCAGTGCCACAAAAAAAAGATTAGGAACAAGCCAAACCTTGCATTTTGTAATATTGCCTGTATTCTCATTTTAATCTTTAAAAAATTCAGTAATGGTCTGGTGATTTAGAGTTCAACAGATAATAAATGTAAGAAGTAAGTTATTAGCTGATTTGAAGCATATGTAGAGTCATAGAAAAAGAGCCAAGAATCAAGAACTAGGAGACCAGAATTATAGCCACAGCTTTACCGAAAGTAGCTTTGTAACTTCAGGACAGGTCATGTTTTCTTATCTGTAAACTAGTTTGATCACTTGTTAAAAATGGAATTGGAGCCAGGTGCCATGGTGCACGCCTACAATCCCAGTGCTTGGGAGGCTGAGACAGGAGGATTGCAGGTGTGAGGCCAGTCTTAACAACTTAGTGAGACCTTGTTTCAAAAATAAAAAGGGAAAAGAGCTAGGGATGTAGCTCAGAGGTAAAATGCCCCTAAGTTCAACCCCCCATACAAAAAAGGGGGGAGATTTGGATTCAATTATCCTTGGAAATATATTTTTTTTTTTTTTTTTTTTTTTTGCGGTACTGGGGATTGAACTCAGGGGCATTCTACCTCTGAGCTATACCCCCAGTCCTATTTTTATTCTTTATTTTGAAACCGAGTCTCACTAAGTTGTGGAGTGCCTCACTAGGTAGCTGAGGCTGGCCGCGAACCCGGATCCTCTGGTCTCAGCCTCCCGAATGCTGGGATTACAAGCGTGCGCCACCACGCCCGGCTCTTGGAAATATTTTTGAAATAAGATTAGGATTTGTTGAAAGGTCTAAAAGGCCCTAGTTTTTAAAAACCTTCCCAAAATGCTACTAAATGTTACAACATGCCTTTCTTGGACAAATATTATAGAAGATTTGAGAAAAGGAAGTAGGCACATGCCTGCTCAGATCCCAGTTTCTTAGGAGTTCAGCTTGGTGGGAGACTTTCTGGGCAGTTTCCCGGAAACTCAGTCCAGGTCATTTCCATGGCAGCCCGACAGTGGCAAGGTGAGCAATATGTGACCTACCTTTGCCTATTTCAGCACATGCAGACACCAGTGCATATGAAATATGGCCACTGTAGAGCTTCCTCATGCTTTGAGCTAGATGGATCTGTGGGGCCCCGACCCAGAATTCAGGTAAATGGTGTGCATATATTGCAAAAAGGAAAGGTGCTCTTTTCATTGGCTACATTTTGAAAGAGGCCTTGCCATGCATTTGCTTTATGTTTGGGAAGTTCCTGTTTGGGAGCATTTAGTGTGCAAGATTCCTAAGGGAGCTGGGGCTGTTCCCTCCAACCTTGCTGCCCCTGCATTACTTCTGTCCCTGGCTTTCTTTTCAGCAGAATAATGACATGGCTTCCTTCTTAAGTGAGGGTTTGCCTTCAATTTCCTCTCAACCCATTTCCTACAAATGAACTAGAGTCACTTTCTGGGGGGAAAAAAGGTGGGGAAAAGAAAACACCCAAAACAAATTAGGTCATGTGGTCCCCCCTGCTGGTGAGCCCTCCAGAGAATCCCACTGTGCTTAGCATCAATACAGACACCCATGGTCTGCAAGCCACGAGGCTTGGCCTTTGCCCTGTCCCATCTCTTCTTGACCAATTACATTATTGTCTTTTCACCCACAAATGCCATCCATTTTGGGCTTCTGGAATTGGTCTCATGCCTGCCAGCCTCAGAGGCTTCATCTAACCTTTTCCCTCTGCTGGGATGCTCTCCTCTCTTCTTCCTTTCTTCCACCTTTGAGTAAGCTTATTCCATGAGCCTTTCTCTGGCCATTTTAAAATTTAAGCTTTCACTCTTTTTTTTTTTTTTTTTTGGCTCAGCTCCTTATACATTCCAATGTGCAAATATTTTATTTGTACATATTTTTGTTTGTGCTTTCTTTATTGCCCCTACTAACTGTAAACTCCAGGAGAGCAGAAATCATTTCTGTGTTATCTACCATTGTATGCATCTGCCAAGCACTCGGTGCCAAGCACACTGAAATGCTTAGTCGATGCTTGCTCAGTGCTGATCTGGTTCTGCTTGTTTTCCTGTGGTCAACTCCCACCCAACCCACATGTGGCCAATGTGAAAATAAAAGGGAAATCAGGAAAGAAGCAACATGGGTTTAGCTTTCAGAGGGAGCCAGGTGTCCATAAAGGGAATAGGACTTATGCATGTCTCAAGCTGCTGCTCAAGTGAACTTGGGTCACCCCCACCCTTCTACTGCAGGCACCTGGAATGACCAGAATGCCTAGATAACTATATGGTGCCCAAGTCTCAATATCAAGAAGTTATCAGATTATTATTATTATTATTATTTTGGTGCTAGGGATTGAACCCAGGGGCATTCAACCTCTGAGCTATACTCCCAGTCCTTTTTATTTTTTGATTTTTGAAACAGTCTTGCTAGGCTGCTGAGAGTCTTGCTCAACTGCTGCAACTGACCTAGAACCTGCAATCCTCTTGTCTCAGCTTCACAAGTACTGGGGTTAAAGGCGTGTGCCACCATGCCTGGCTGTTATCAGACTCTTATAAAGACATGACATTTGGTGTAAACATTCTTTTCTATGTCTTCTATCAGTCTTGTAGCCCCTGTCAAGTGACCCTTATATATTCTTTTCCAACATCAATTGGATTCTCTCTTAGAATAGTTTTAATTATTTTGTAATAGTTTAAGAGCTTTTCACTTACATAACTTTCCACTTTCCCTACTTTCTTTGAAACACTCATTCTGAGCAATCAGAACCTGTCTCCCAATTGCAATTCCTAAGACCCCAAATAAAGTTCTTTTACAGTTTCCAAGTTTGAATTGATCAACCCCAATTACATCAGTATCTTCTAGCTCCCCGAATATGCAGCATTTTTCTTAACCTCTGCCTCTTCGCCTGTACTGTTCCATTGCTTGAAGTATCCTTCTCATTTTCCTCCTGAAAGTTTAGCTCATCCTTCAAGACTCAGTTCAAACACCAGCTTCTCTTTGATGCTGTCTTCAAGCTCGCTGGCAGAATCAAAAGTGTGTGCTCTGTGGTCTGTATACACAAGCAATTCTGCTGTATCTGTTTTTATGCCTATTTCTTTCAATAGACTGATATCTTGGGATTAAGGAAGAAATCCAATTCATCTGATATCATCACTTCCTACCAGTGTTTATCTCATAGTCAGTATATGTTAAGGGTTTGTGGGGAGAATACATATATTAACAAAGGAAACCCCTTTGGATAATTTCTGTGTGTGTTGTATACTATAAGAATTCCGTATGTGTATACTTGCCATTTGGGTATTCCTTCTTGGAGATTCTCTCTGTGGTTCCTGGGGCAGGGAGACCATCTCTCTGTTTTGTGCCTTGTAGGATTAGACAGTTGGTTTGGTTTCAAAAGCAGTTTGCTATTGCCTGCTTTAAAAGCCATGTAGCAGTTAATAAAGGTCCCATGGGGGAACTTGAGATGCTGCTAAGGACACATCTCCACTTCCAAATACTTTACTACTCTACCCGCCTGTGGAACTAGTTGCTAAGGATCCATTCACTCATTAACAATTCATCCATTCATTCATTCACTATCCACTGCTCTCCTGCATGTGGGACACTCTGTTGGTGCTGTGGGCGCAGAGATGCAAGAGGTGGCGTGGCGGGTCCTATTCCTCATCAGTGAGGAGGCACAGGTGGCAGACAGTGCAGTGTGATCAGCACTCTGATGGGGTGTGCTGCAAAGTTACATGGCAGTAAAGGGAAAGGAAGGCCTTCAGCCACCTAGGGAGGGTGAGGAAGTCTTCTGAACAGAGGGGTCTTCATTGTGCCTTTTGACATATGAGAAGAATTTCCTATGAATAAGGGAGCTAAGAAAGGGAGGAAAGGAAAACTAGGGTACTTGGAGGGAACAGTGTTCCCGAAGGCATGAAGGAAGGAGTAGTGGGTATGCTTGGGAATTACAAGGAATTTGTAACTCACTGATATCCAGAGGTTTTTTTTTTTTTTTGTGGTGCTTAAAATGGAATCCAGGGGCATTCTAACTCTGAGCTACACCCCTAGTCCTATTTATTATTATTATTTTTTATTTTGAAACAGGGTCTCACTAGGTTGATGAGAATCTCACTACTTGCTGAGGCTGTCCTCACACCTGCAATCCTCCCGCCTCAGCCTCCCAAGTACTGGGATAACAGGCATACACTACCATTCTCGGCTATGTCCAGAGTTTTGCTGATCAATGTTTGGCCTGTGGATGAGCAGCATTGACATCACCTGGGAAACTTTCTGGAATAGAAAAATAGCTTCACAGGGAACAAGGGAAACAGAATCTATATTTTAATATCCCATTCCTTGTTGGTTCCTGCCTACCCTGAAGTTTTAGAAAACAGGGGAAAGGTGTTTTTCAGACTGTAAGCGGCACCAGTTTAATTGGAGGCTTTGTTTCTGAGTCAGTAGCTGAGAATTTGCATTTTTTGGAAGTTCCCAGGAGATGCTGCTGCTAGTGGTGCAAGCAGAACCTTGAGAGCCACTGGGGTGGAGCGTAGTGGACCAGTGATTTCTGTGCAATGAGCTGGACAGGCAGCAGGAAATTCCAAAGGACCTTCATGGGAGCTGTTTGGACTTCATCCTGGAGCACTGTGGACCACAGGGCAGCAACTGGCCACATCTCAGTGTTGGGGAGATCTCTCTGGCAGCTGGTGGAAGACACGATGACAGAGGGGTTGGGTTCCAGGAGAGACATGGCTTTTGAACTGTTAGTAGCAGTAGAGATGGCTTCAAGATAAAATTTGGGGGCCAGAATCTGTAGGAACCAGAGGCTGACTGAACGTGTGGGTGGGATTCACAAGCTCCCCTGCACCTAGGGACATGGGTGCTGCAGGAAAGTCTGTAGCTCATTCGCTTCCCATGGCCCTTGCCCTTTCATGCCCAGAAAGCCGCCCCACTTTATTTGCATTCTCTTCACAAGTCTGCCCCTGGCCCTACCTGACAAGTTTCAGCCTGCAGTGTTTGAAGAAAGGGGTGCAGTAAACCATTCAGAAATAGGATTTATTAACGGGAGGCATGTAATTACTGCCAGACACAGCAATTTGAAGAGTTTATGGCCGAAGTGTTTGGTGTCATTCATTTAAACAAAGTGGGCTCTTGGCATGGACTCTGTGGCCCTGTGACCAGACCTGTCTGTTTCAGTGAAAGTCCCTCCCCCTGCCTGCAAGTGGAGCCTGGCTGAAGAGGCAAAGGCAGATAAGCCACCAGGGTCATGAGTCTGGCTCTGGGTGGCCTTGTTGGGACACATTGGAGGAGCAGGTTCTGGTTCCAGAGCTGGGCTTCTGGGGGAGGGGGTGGGTCATGACCTGCTTGTTTTTATTTCCCAGACCTCTGATTCCATGGTGAAATGTTGGTCAGCTCTTTCCTAATGACTACTGCCTGCTCTTGTTGCTCCACCAAGGTCTTCCCCACTCCTATTTGCAACTGGGCCCTCCTAGAACTCAGGGCCCAGGCAGCAGAAGTTAGCATTATCTCTTGCCAAATGAAAAATTGAGGTCCAGAGAGGCTTAGTGAGCTTCCCAAAGTCACAGGGACAAAGGGACATATGTATACCGAATTCCTACCAAGTCTGTCTGGCCCGGTTGGTAATGAGGCTGAGGATGCCGCTGTGTTTGGCGCAGAAATCTGGCTGCCAGAGGTGCTGGCTGCTGCAGGGCTCAAGGTGAAACCTAGGATTTCTTTTGAATGGTTCTCTGGCTTTGCAAGAGCTGCTCTGAGTCCCAGTGTCTTCAAATCTGAAGTGGGGAGAGGGAAATCTGTTACTTCCTTCATAGGGTATCAGATTAAAAGGGGCTACAGGGTTTGGTGCTGGTCTCCGTCTTTCTCCTGACCTCTCTGGGCCTCTTGCAAGATCAGGACAGGGATGTTGATGCTCAGATGAGATAATGGAGTGAATATGCTTTGGAAAACCCTTGCACGCTATTCAAATGTGAGGTAATAATAGGAAAATGGATCTGCTACTACCCTGCCAAGAAACCAGCAAACTTTGAGACGAAAAGCAGATCCCAGGTCTAGAATCTTCATTATTGTGATTAGTTTGGAACAGAGGAATTTTCCTGCCCTTTCAAACAATTATCTCAAAAAGGTACTTTGAACAGCAGAATGTCCATAAAGCACAATATGGAGCCCATGGCAGGCAATGGGTATCTGGCAGGTATTTGCATACTAGAATCCTGTTCTGTTCAGCTGCAAGCTCTTCCAGGAGACTGGCTTCAAATTTATCTTAGCATTCCCTAGTGCCCAGTACAGGGTCTGGCAAATGGTAGGTGCTCAGCAGTTCTTTGAACTGGCTTGCATTCTGTCCTATTCTGCAGGTTCTTTGAAAGCTGAGCCTATGTTCTATTCATTTCTCTCTTTCCAAAGCCAAGCCTCGTGCCTGGCACTGAGTAGGTGCCTAGTACATTCAGGTTGCATTGAAATTAAGCTCTTGGAAAAATAAGGCAGACTCTTCAAATGTTTGCCTGGAACCATGGGGGGAACCCAGGGCTCCAGAAGGGAGTCTGGGACTTGTAGCCTGAATAGGTACTGGTCAGACGATAGGCTCACTTCAAAGGCACATGGTGGGGAGGGGAGAGGATGTGGTTTCTCAAATGCCTCTTTGGCTGGGTGGGAGCCTCAGTTGGCGGCAATGGTCGGAGTGTGTGTGTGTGGTGGTGGTGGCGGGGGAGTTGGCAGCATAGCAGAGGCCTCTGCCAGGGTTACAGAGACAGGAACAAACGAGCCAGAGAGAGGAAGCGACTTGATGGAGACAAAATGCGTTTAAAATCTCCTTCTCCTCTCGCCATCTGCAGGAACGGACATGGCAGTGGCCTGTGTGTTGGAAGGAAAACAGGCTTTGTAGTCAAATAAATCCGTGTGCAGAGCCTTTTGGTGCAAGCTGTGAGCCAGGGCTGTGGGATTTTGAATGCAGTGCTTTATTTTTTTCAATCTCCATTTCCTCATCTGGAAAAAAAAAAAAAGGATCAGTGATTCTTAGCTTCCACGGTTGTTGTGGCTATCAAAAGAGTGTTTTGTAAGCAGTAAAACAGCCATTTATTAAGCACCTGCTCTCTCCTAGGCACTGAGCCTGGTAGCTGTATGGGTTTAATTTGTAATCCCCTAATCATCCTGCAAGGTAGTTATTATCATCCCCAGTCTCTACTTCAGAGCCCAGGAAACTGAAGTTCAGAGGCATTGAGCAATTTGCTGCAGTGATAGAGCCAGGGTTCCAAGCATTTTTTTTTTCTTGTCTGTAAAGATGGCACTGTGGACATGGTTATGTTTCACGAATCTTAGTTAAACCTGTAACTCTCCCATGACAGCACTTTTCCTTCATTGTCAGCACTTTTTCTACCCTCCCCCTCCCACTCTCTGTCTTTTTTTTTTTGTTTTTAACTAAACCTTTGGCTAACCTGACTGTCTATGGAAGAGGGGTGGGTGCCATTAAGTGATTTAAACATGATTTGATTTTCTTTGTCCAGGTGCTCTTTGGCTTCAATGGGATGTGGATCAGGAAATGATTTCTAGGTGTTTATATGAGGGAAGAGAAGCTGCTGAGAGTCAAATAGTTGGATAATCTGGCAACATCTGAAATATCAAAAAGTATCCTTCCCAAAAAGATCATCAGCTCCTTTGACATTTAAAAAAAAAATTCCTTCTTTGAAGCATTAGCCATACATGAGACAAACGTGGGAGGGAAGGAAACAAGTGAGCTTTTATTGACAGCTACCTTGGCCTGGGTTTTGACGTCTTGTCTTCTCAGTTCCTCCCAGTAACCCTGTAAGGAAGTATTAGATCTATTTTTCCACAGAAGGATGCTCAGGAAGGTAAACATTTGTTTGAGGTCACACAATGATTAGGCATCAAAACCAAGATTTAAAGCTTAGCCTGTCTGGCCCTAAAGTTAGTCTTTTTTTTTCTCTCTCTCTCTCTCTCTTGTGTTCTTTTCTATTACTCTCTGCTTCTGGATCTGTATGTCTCCTGATGGGAGTCCTTGCTTTGTTTAAGCAGTCTTTCATAGGAGCCCATCCCTTTGTCTTGCATAGTGCCAGAGAGAACCAAAAGGTTTGAAAGAAAAGGACAGTTAGCTTTGAGATTGCATGGGGCTGCCAAAAGTCTTTAGCAGAGAAAGTAGAGGGCACAAGTTTGGAAGGTGCTCTTGGTGCACTGCACACTGGCTGGCTGTTTCTATTTTGGATGTGGACTTGGCATCAGTAGTAAGCAGTATTTTTTTTTTTTTCAGAGTGGGTCGGGCCTGGGAGAGAAGGATGAAAGAATCAAGGAAAGGTGACCTCCTTTTAATTAATTCAACTCAAAGCAAGTATGAGGGGCTTAAGTAAAGAGTGTGCCATTCCCATTTCTTGGAGTGTTTTACTTAGAGCTAGACCACTATAATAGGAAGACATCCTATGTGTCTTTTTTTGTTTAATGTTTAATGCACTTTCAAATAGTAGTTGACAAAAAAATCAAAGCAAGCTACGGGACACTTGGTTTGCATGCATTCTCAGAGTCTTCTCTCTGGAGCAGTGGAAAGCTCACAGGTGTTGGCGTTCATGAGATACAGGTCTGACTTTCAGACATGCCACTTATCTATGTGGCTTTGCACATGCCATCTAACATCTCTGACCTCAGGGTCCTCATCTGTAAAGTGAGTATAATAATGCTGGCCTTTTTAGGTTGTCCTGATTGTCGAGTGCTTGATATTCAGCAGACACTCATTAAATGTTATCTATTTATTTTTTTCTTTCTGTGCACAGTCTGTGCCTATAATTTCTTAGGTAGAGAGGTGAGCACACGAGCGATGACCTATATTTTTTAGGACAATTTGGATCCACCCAGATTGTTGGCAGGGACTGTCAGCTGCGGTTGAAGACTTAAGCTCATGCCCATTATGTCATTACGGAGCCTGAAAAAGTGATTACTAATGTTACTTTTCCAGTTCACTGCAGAGAAGAAGGGAGAGTTTTTCACACTGCTGGCGTTTTGTTGGAGCACGACGATATGAACCACAGATGGCTTCCTCAGCAGATGTGGACCTGTAGAACTGCAGTGCTGGTTTACAGGGATTTAATGAAAACTTGGCACCCTTCCAGGCTTGAAGCAATCCTCGGGGGTTCTTAGAGAATGCACATATAGATCAATCTGCAAATGTCCAGCCTGTAGATGGCATGGGAAATGCCAGGGTGAAAAGTTTTTACCTGGGAGCCAAAGTGAAACCCACCTGGCTGAGTTCACAGGCGAGGGGCCTGGGAGCTGGAACAGTGACGTGGAAGGGAGGTTGGTAAGAGGAGTGTGGCTCCAGCTGGAGGAGGTCCAGGTGACAGCTGCCCAGTTGGGGGTGAGCTGGACTCAGGGTAGAAGGATGGCTTTCCCAGCTGCTTTGAGGCTCAGTATTTTCTTCTTTGCCGTGGGTCAGTCTAACAGGAGTGAGCAGAAGCAGTTAGTGGGGGAGATGGAGTAACAGTGGTTTCAGTTTACTTCCTGGTGTCGACTGGAATTGGATTTGCTTCTTCTTGCCTCTGTTTGAGATGCTCTTATGCCTCAAGCAGTCAGCTCGCTGTCCCTTACTTCTTTTATTTTGGTTCTGTTGTCATCTCTTGGAGAAGGCTTCCTTGCCTCACTCTCTGAAAGAGAGCCTCTAAGTTCTTCTCCATATTCTCTCTGAGTTGCATATGTGTTGTAGAACATATCACAATTTGTTTCTTTGCTTTCCATGTTTTTTTTTTTTTTTTTAGTAGACCGTAAACTCCTTGAGGGTAGGAACCCTGCTCATCTCATTGCCCAGTGTAGCCCAGTGCCGAGTGAAATGCCTGGCACATAGCAAATGTTCAAATAAGAATTGTTGGACAAATGAATAAATTTCAGCACAAGAAAAAGAGAGCCTGGCGTGGTGGTGCATGCCTAGTATTTGGGAGGCTGAGTCAGGAAGATAACAGGTTTACAGTCAACTTAGTAAGACCTTGTTTCAAAATAAAAAATAAAATAGGGCTGGGGGTATAGCTCAGAGGTAGAATGCACTTGAGTTCTATCCCCAGTACCAATAATAATAATAATAATAATAATGATAATGATAATAATAATAATAATAATAATAAATAGAGATCAGTGTGCCTATCCTAATTCCTTAGTCTCAAATTCTTCATCTGTATAAAAGGGATAAAAATACAATAGAGAGTAGCATAGCGTTGAGCATATAAGTAAAGGTAAATAAATTGAAGCAATTATTCTTGCCTTCATTGAAGTTAGCTACCAAAAAGTATTTACTAATATTTCTGTTTGACTAATCTCTATTGACAATTTGATAAATGTCATGCTCCATTCCGAGCACTTTTACCTGCATTATTTTATGTGGTTCTTCACACAACCATGTGAGATGGTCTTCTTATTTTAGAACAAAGGGAACAGAGACTTAGGGAGATTAAGTGGCTTGAGCAAGCTCACATAGCTGCTCAGTGACAGAGGTAGTATTAACTCCATTTCTATTTTTAAAGCCATAATTTCTCCCCATAATTCCAGGCTGCTTCCTATTAACACTCACTCTGGATAAATAAACATAAGGAAGCCACATTCTCTGTCCTCTGGGGGCTCTGGTTTAGGTGATAAGACATATGTAAGAGTAAAATGAACACTAATAAAAACCAAAGTTTTTTACGCTGCTTTGAACTTTACAAAGCCTGTCTCAATATTTACAACACATTCAAGTTTTAAAAGATTATTATCCAGGATGTATAAATAATTCATACAAGTCAATAAGAAAAAAGACAAACAACTGTATGAAAAAATCAAGATATTATGAACAGGCAATTCAAAGTGCCAATAATCACATGAAAAGATGTTTGGCATTACTAACCATTAGGGATAGTCAAACAAGAACAGTCAGATATCATTTTGCATCTATCATATTGGCAAAAATAGCAGAGAAACCCAAGTGCTGATGAGGGTAAGGAGAAACAGGAATGGTGGGATTCTACATCAGTAAGATCAGTTTGGGGAACAACTGGTAATACCTACAGGGGAAATTATGAACAAGCCCATGGAACCACAGCTTCTTCTAGGTGATAAAACCATGGAAAAAAACTTGCATATGTGCAAAAAAAATGTGTAATAATGTTCCATTTCAGAATTTTATATAATAGTGAAATATTGCTAATAATTCAAAAGTACATTAATAGGGAGCATGGGTAAATTAACAGGTCATTTGTAGATAAAATAAAAACAACTGATAAAAGAATAAATTAGAGCTATGTATAGCAACATAGATAAATTGCAGAAACATACTGTTGAATAAATAAAAACCAGGTTGCAGAAAGGCACAGCCGGATATCATTTATGTACATAAAAACACATACACAAAACAATGTTGCATGTTTAAAATTAATTCTATGTCAATAAGACCTGGTCAGGAAGAATATATACTGGTATATAATAATTACTTCTGGAGAGGTGGAGAGAACTGATTAGGGAACTTTAAAAGGAGGACTCCCACTGAATCTTCAACTTAATCTCCCTTACCCCTATCCTGGGGATTGAACCCAGGGCCTTGTGCATGCTAGACAAGTGCGCTACCTCTAAGCTATAACCCTAGCTTCAACTAAATGTTTTAGTTAAAAAAAAAAAAAAAACTGAAGCAAATGCTGCAAATATTAACATTGTTAGAGCCAGGTGGTGGGTTCAGTGTATTTGCTACTTTTGTCTTTGAATTTTTTTGTGTATTTGGGATATCTTAGAAAGCAAACAAACACCTAGCCAGCCCAGAACTTCTTCCTCAAACCTCACCTAAGTGGATCCTCACTAGGGACCTGGAGGCATCAGGGAAAGGAAGAGGTCCAACTTGACATTTAGTCCTTCTCTTTTCTGGCACCTGCATTTTGGTGCTCTGATTGCACAGGGGGATATGAGACTCCTTGATTTCCACTAGAAAAGAGCCCACAGTATGGTGGGGTAGGAATGGAACTCAGGGAAAAGGCAGGGGTCAAGGGTGCTGAGGTTTTGAGAAAAGGCTGAAGAAACTGAAGTTCAGAAGAGAGTCATTCATTCAAGGTAACTATTCAGTGGAGTGGGAACCTGTCCCTGCTCACCTAACCCCATATCCAGATTTAAAGGAAGAATGTGCAAGAGGCAGGAGCGTGGACCCTGGATGTGGATGGGTCTAGCTCTGCCATTTAGTATCCCAGCTCTACTAATTAGTATCTGTGTGGCCTTAGATGGCCCACCTACCTCTCTGAGCTTGGGGCACTATTGCTTCTCTTAGTCATTAGGAGAAACAAAAACATAATGTGTATAAATGAATTTAGTGGGAATGACATGTGTCAAACTCTTGGTGTTTACTCCATAAATAATGGTTACTAGCATCACCATCACCATTCCAATTTATCTCAGTCATTCTTTGGTAAGTTGTTTCATTATGCTCTCTTCACTCCTTTCCTCTCGCTACAACCCAAATCAGGTCAGTTTTCTATGGGCAAGCATCCAGTTTATCTGTGTCCAAGGATTGATCTTAGCTTTCAAGTGAAGTCAACCCAAACTGAAATGAATAGAAATATCTCCTCCTTTTCACTAGGGTTCTTACTCCTGTGGATTCAATCTGAGATCTTGTCAATTTGGGGGGAGAGCCAAATCACACAGCCCCACAGAGCCATCAACAAAACTCTTGCATCTTTTATATAACTTACAATGAAAGGATGCCTGTTGCTTATCTTATACATTGGATTTTTCAATTTGAAGGATCTGGAATAGAAAAGAAAGATGAAGATAACAAACAATATCGTGGTGCTATGGAGAAAATAAAACTGTTCTTATTTGTATTAGAGACTGGCTTATTTTTGTTCTTTCCAAGAGTTCTGTGACATTAAAGGTTGAAGATCATAGAACTGAATCCAATATTCTTTCTCCTTTCCTAGTAGCAACAATTTCAAGAATAACTCTTACCTCATCTGTCATATAACTTTTAAATTTTGTTTTGCAAGTATTATCATGGTCTTACGGGTTCTTTTTTGTTGTTAATGTGCTATTTACCATAAAAATTATTTTTGAATTCCCATTCGATTTGACTAGTAGGAATTCCTTCAAATCAATTTCCTAGGTCTTTTGATTTGTCTACATCAGTGTGTGAGTACCTCCTTGTCCTTTGACACAACAGAATATCCCAGACTTGCCTTATTCTTTCTGTGCTCTAGAGTTAGAATTAGCAATTTCTCCATGGAAAGCTGGTTCTTTTGAGTGGAAAATGGTATTTAGAAATCAAGATTTGAGTATACGTGTGCTTGCTACTACTGTGATTTCATTGCTTCTGGGCCCTTTCCATATAGAACTCAGCTAAGCATGTTTCTCTTTCTCTCTTTCTCCATTCATACATCACACACACACACACACACACACACACACACACACACACCACTATTGGTTCTATTTCTCTGGCAAACCTTGATTAATTCTGAGTCTAATGCCTCCAATTTAAGTCTAGTATCATAAAGTCCTTGCTCACTTTATTCATTCACATTGGTACCTCTCATGTTTTACAATAGAGTCATGGCTTCTATAAAAAAAATCAATATATTTATTTATTTGTTCTAGTCCAGATGCACATAACAAGACAAGTATCCTAGACTCTTAAAAAATGCCCATGTCATGAAACAAAGAAAGTAATAGGTCAGGAGAAATGTTCTGTATTAGAGAAAACTAAAGATACCTGACAATAAAATGCAGTGCGTGATACTTGTGTAAATTTTGTAAATTATTGGGCTTTTTTGAATATGGACTATATATTAGATACAATTTTTATTTATTTATTTATTTTTGTGATACTAGAGAATTGAACCCAGGGGCATTCTACCTCTGAGCTATACCCCCAACCCTTTTTACTTTTTGTTTTGAAACAGGGTCTCACTAAGTTGCTGAGGCTGATCTTGAAAATGCGATCCTCACGTCTCAGCCTCCCAAGTACTGGGATTACAGGCATCTGCCATCATACCTGACTAATAGATAAGATTTTATAAATTTAAATTTCTTGAGTCTGAAAATGATATCATGTGAAAAGAATGTATTTTTTTGTGAGCAATAAAGATATGTGTTGAATTATTTAGGGATATAGTATTTATTTAGATGTTAGTAAATTACTCTTAAATGGTTCACAAAATGTATATTTATTTGTGTTTGCGTATGAAAGAGGGAGAGAGAGAACAAATAGTGAAAAATACTGACAGTTGATAACTTGAAGTTTGGGGAAAATAATTGGATTATTCTTCCAGCTTTTCTGTTGAAATGTTTCTGTTAGAAACTTTTCAAAATGAAAATATGAGGGAGCTAGCAGCAAGCATTATGCATCAAGTGTTATATATCTACTAACAGGTATTATATATCAAGTACTGACTTCATGCCAGGCATGTGTTCCTGCTTTAGTACATTAACTTGTTTAATCACTGCCACGATTCTCGGAGATAGGTAACATTATCACCTACTTTATGGGTAAGGAATCTGAGGCTCACAGAGGAGCAGAAACTTGCCCAAGTTCACACAGCTTGTAGGACAGGAAGTGAGGCCCAGGGAGAGGAGTCCTTTGCCAAGGCCATCAGTTAGATGGCCACAGCAGGGTGAAGACAGAGGCGTCTGATTCTTACTCCAGGGCTCAATCCACTGCCTCAGAAATATTCTTCATTGCCACCAGCTCCCCTCTTGCTGGGGCTCCATTCAAAGACGGATTTCTGCCAGCTCTGCAAGGCTTACTCCAAAGAAAAGATTCTCTCTCCCCATTCCTCTTTGGAAAAGATAAGCATCCTGCTTCCTGTCCTCTGGCCTTTACCCAGACCTTTTCTACTCCTTATTCTCAGCCATGCATGTTCTCTATGGTTATTGGGTCACAACTTTATCAGATTCCAGAGATGTGAAAACCCGAGCAGGCAGCAGGGGCTTCAGACTAAGGGCAAGCATTCCCATTCATTGGTGGAGGGACAGTGATTCTTTGTCTGCTTCTAGCTGTTTGCACGCTATTCACTTTATATACAAGCAGAGAACTAGCCTCACAGTGTTCTGCACATAGGGGGTTATAACCTAATTACCCATTAGTGGGTCTTGAAATCAATGTAGATGGTGGCTGTCAGCATTTAAAAAGTGATTTAGAATCAAAATGGATAGAATAGAAAATATTAGAATGTGTGCTTCTTATAAAATTAGGTATTGCTCTGTGAGTGTACACCCATACACAGAGATAAACATATGTTTGTTCTGGGTGATGGTGTAAACTTCGGTTTTTATTATGAGTCACAGTTAAGACAATTCGAAAGCTACCTAAGACTGGGGTTGGTAAATGTCTGTTTTCATGAACACAGTTTATTGGAATGTAGCCACACCCACTCGTGTATGTAGTGTCTTTGGTTACTTCCATACTACAATGGCAGAGTTGAGTAGTTGCTACACACTGCATGGCTGGCAAAGCCTAAAATATTTACCATTTGGCCCTTTACAGAAAAACGTAGTTGTTCCTTATGGTCTAGGATACTGAGGATAAAATTTTAATTTCAAAGTCAAATAAAGCTCCCATTGTATATAATCTCTAGCATTTCCGTCTCTAGCATTTCCCCCTCAGTAACCATCTAAGCTGTAGCACTCACAAACAGATTCATGTAAATGTGTATAGAACTGCAGAAATGCAGCTATAACAAGAGCAGAGATTGGTTAGGAAACCAGGAGTATTCAGATGCAGTGTCCTTCCAGCTCATGGCCAACAGGATGACCTTTCTGTCCTAGGAAAATATTTTGATGTTTAGCTTCAATGCCCTCAACCAGACATTTCCTTGCACAAATTTTTGAGTGAAATATTTCAATCCAGCATTCATCTTGGGGGCCACATGTCTTATCCAAGTTAAATATTTCCAGAAAATAAATGTCTAGACACCGTCTCATATAAATTAAGCACCCGGTTTTTTAAAAGATTCCTAGCAGACTTCCTTTAGTGTGTGTGGGTGAGTATAATTTTACTCCTGTGAAAAATGCTAGGTAAAGCTTGATGTGCCTAAGTCAATGCACCTGCAGGTGGCTAATAAGTGCCACCGAATCATTAGTGGACAATATGCGTGTGTGTGTGTGTGTGTGTGTGTGTGTGTGTGTGTGTGTGCATGTGTCAGCCATGTGTATACTTGTGCACGTATGTGTTAGGGAGCAAGAAAGTTATAGGGAAGACAAGACTCACGGAGTGTATTTCAGAGGAGAGTCCCCTTTTTCTTCCAAATGAATAATTATAAGAAGGGGTGATGTGTGCTGAATCCTCTCTTTGGAGAATAAGAACACAGGAGTGGGGTATATGAAGATAAAATTCTGTTACATCTCTTTGACTTTGCATTGTATTTATATTTGAGGCACCTCAATTCGATGGGTTTTAATTCAAGAGACATTTTTATTGCTTTTTATATTTTCCTTGATACACACTTCTGTATCATTCAGACATACATTGTAAATTTTCCACAAAAATAAAATTAAAAAAAAAAAACCAAATACTTAAAAGATATCAAACATGAATAAGGTATTCTTATATTTTAAAAATTCTTTATATCTTATATAAATGTTATATTCATATAAAATTTATATTTATGCAAATATAATTGTAAATGTTATAAATGAATGTTATATTTATATTTTATATATAAGAATACTATAAATATGCCTCATATAAATATTATAAAGCATGTTTGCATTTTATATTATAGTATATGTTATATATTTGTATATGACAACTATGTAAATATAAAATAAAATATATATTATTAAAAAATAAAATGGGTGCTATATTTTATTATCTATATAACCTCATTATGTATTTTTAGCTGTGCTTATGATAAGAAAAATGATTCCTTGAGGAAATTTATAATTAAATATATTGACCCACCTGAAATTCAATAGAGAGGTAATTTAAGGAGCAGTCATTGAATTTTCCTTTTCTAAATTTTTTCAAAATCATGCACAGTACTCTGTGTTATATATACATATATATCACATATATACATATGTATATATATTAAGTAGGAAATTTAAATTCAGAAAGAATTCAGGAAGTAGAGAGGAGTTAGAAAGGACGTTAATATTTCATTGAGATAAACTTAAGTCTTTTATTCTTCTTACCCAGAGTTCTACAGATAAGAAACAAATTTCTGGCTATGGCACCATTTCCTCTTGTTCATTCAACGACTGTTCAATGGATGCCTCAGTGAGTGCCTATTACGTGATGAACACTGGACCAGGGGCTAGAGATCAGAAACCACATCTATGCTTCAGTGGTTCTTGTGTTGCAAAGGGAGTGAAAAGGGAGAAGATGCAAAAAACCAGCAAGTGCACAAGATAATTTCAGATAGTGGGGATGTTCGGGATAGCACAGGGCAGACAGTGTACTGAAAGGGATTGCACTGTGGCCTGGTGATCTGGGAAGGCCTCTGTGAGAGGTAATGTTTGTACTGTGCCCTAAATGGAGAGAAACCCAGCCCTGCAAAGGTCCAAGGGAAGAATGTTCAAAGCAGAGGAAAGAGCTGGAGAAAAACTCCCGAGGAAGGATTTGGGAAAATTCATTTCAAGGTTGCATTTTGTATGAATAACCTTTGGATCACTATTTTAAAAGGTAGACTTGAGAGATACTTGTCCCTTAAAAATATCATGGGAAAAGGATTTTGTGGTGAAATGACTTTCAGAAATTGGGTGAGGCTAAGATGATGCCTCTTTGCTGAGCTGTCACTTCTTGCACACTCCATAGCAAGTTGGTGGCCTCAGCTATTCTAATGCTGAATCTGATGCTCTGTGAGAGATTAGACTTTCCAAAGATGGCCACAAGAATATCTCCTATGTCATATACCCTTCTAATATGATGATATATACAATTTCAATTGAAGGGGTCAAGTTTCCTTCCCTTGAATCTGGGTGAGATTTTGACTAAACTAGAGTTCATTCTGTTTGACTTTAGAAGCCAAGTCATCAAAGGCATTATAGCTTCTTTTTGGTTTTGTTAGAATGATGAATTTTGAAACCTAGCTACTATGTTGTGAGGAAGTACACGCAGCCACATAGGTGTTTCAACTGACAACCTCAACTGAAGTCGCAGCAATAGATGGCAATTAACTCTAGGTGTGTGAGCAAAACAGATTTCATATGACCCCTGTTCCCACTTGTCAAGTCACTCTAACTTCAGAGCCTTCCAGTTTAGGTCCCAGATACTATAGACCATAGAAAAATTGTACTCTCTATGCTCTTGCCCAGTTTCTGACCCACAGAACCTAGGAGCACAATACAGTGGTTGCTGTTTTTCATTTTCAGCTTGTAGATGGTTTATTTCACAGCAGTGGACAACTGGAATAAGTGCTTAGTGCCTTCATTGTCAGCTGTGGGCACTGATGGTCTCTTCAGGCAGAAGGGGATGCTACTCAGATTCTAATATCACTGAGGGAAATGACTCATCCTCATGAGATCGCAGGGCTCCACATCCTTTCCCACCAGGAGGAACGGGCAGCTAGAGCATTCAAGAAGACCATGATAGATGAAAAGCAGGCAGATGCTTCCGCCCCTGCACAACCCTAGCTGGTAGATGACCAGCCAATCCCTGTGTGTCTGCACCCTAACCCACTGGCTTCCATGCTGCCCTGTGGTGTGTGCCCTCTGCCACATTACCTCTTCTCAGGGGGAAAGACAGGCATACTTTCGGATGCTTCAACAAAGTGACATTATTGGCCATTCTTTGAGAGTAGCCTACAAAGCCACAACTCAAAGTATTTGTTCAAAGTATTTCTGCTGATGTCAGAATGTCCCTATGCAAATGTAGCCTCCCCAGTTGGGAAGGATTAAACTATTAACCCTTTTGCAGTTTTTAGTGTTGAGATTAATAACGCAGCCTTGGGAAATGTTCTGCCAGATTCAAATCCTTATTCAACAGATTATTGGATCATGAGAATATTACTTAGTATGTCTGAACTTCAATTTCTTCATCTATAAAGTGGAGATGATGATAACATTACATATTCCATAGAAATAATATGAGAATCAAATGAGTTAATTTGTGAAAATGTTTAAAATAGTACCTGGCTTATAGTAAGCACTGCAGAAAAATATATGCAGATGAAACACACACACACACACACACACACACACACATCTTATACAGGAAATATGTAGGATATATACAGATATTTATAATATTCACATATATAGTATATATACATTTTAAAGTTCTCACTACCCTCAATGTTGTATTAATTGTAGCATTGCCAGGTGGTTATACATATTCTTTTTGCCTCCTTTGTGCCCTCATTGATGTGAGTGAAGCAGATCTTAGTCATGGTTGTTTTATGTGGGAACCAGTGTGATTCTCTGTCTTCTCCAGGGTAGGACTTATACCCTCCTAATCTCTGTGCTCTCAGAATCTAGCACAGGATTGTCTACTGTAAAAGCTCTATAAATATGCTTGCATTAATGAATGGCTAAGTGATCCAGCTAAGAGGTATCAGTAGGATATGCAGCCTTACTTCAATGTTGGAAAATCTGTTTCTTCTCCCAGGAGCTCTGTGACCATCCCTAGTCTCAAGTGACAGATCCGAGGCAAGCCCCAGTCATCTGACATGCCAGCCTTCAAGGGGGAGCCAAGGTCACAGAAATTTGAGTGGGTCATTAAGCATGAAGGGAGGGCTAGAGCAACAAGAGCTTTTACTGTGCACTGACATCATCTCCCATCCATTTATATGGGTGAAAACGGGTTTCCAGTGGTCCAGGGAATTTGAGAAAAACACCCCAACCTCTCCATACTTTAAGAATGTAAACGGCCCCAGGAAATGACTTGGGTGCTGAGGTAATTTCCTAGATGGGCTTGCAAATTTCATTTGTCGCCAATTTCAAGGCAAGGGCAGGGAAACTGGAAACTGGGATGTGGATGGTTCTGGGAAGTGAGGGGCACATGGACACCATACTTACCACCATACTTACCACCCATGGTCTCTGCAGGAACTCTTGGAACATGACATCATAAGCCTGGGACAGGTCGGGTGGCCATGATCAGGCACTTGAATATGGAGTATGGAAAGAGGAAATCTTTCCCGAGTTGAGTGGGCACCAGCCGTGGCAGTGTAGATTCACATTCATTTAAATGTTCTTAGTACACACTTTCTGCCAGGCTGTGCTGAGGACACAGAAATCAATATGGCCTCTCATTTAAAGAAACTCATAGTCTAATACGAGAGACCAGCACATAGGCAGAGGATGGCCGGCATGTGGACTAAGTGTGAGCATGAGAAGCTACTGCCAGTGGAGTGTGCGAGGATGTGCCATTTGTGACATCCCATGTGCCTGTAAATGTGACCATAGAATTCCCTTCTTGTAATGCCTTGGTGTAAGGACAATTTGAATGTGTCCTCCCCAAATTCATGTTGAATCCTCAGGCCCCAGTGTGATGGTATTTGGAGGTGGGGCCTTCAGGTGATTAGGATGAGGTCAAGAAGGGGAAGCCCCTGTGATGGGATCAGTGTCCTGATTAGAAGAATTGCACTCCATCTCTCCAGCATGTGACAACAGGTCAAGAAGGTGGCTTTCTATAAATTAGGACCAGAGCTCTTGGTGGAATCTGAATATGCTGGCACCTTGATTGCAAACTTCCAGGCTACAAGCTGTGAGAAATTAACTTCTGTTGCTTATAAGCAACCCAAGTTGACAAGAAAAAAAAAAGATATCTATATATATCTATCTATATCTATATCTATATCTATATCTATATCTATATCTATATATATAATTTGTGATACTGGCAATTCAACCCAGGGATGTTCTACCTCTGAACCCTATTTGCTTTTCTTTACTTTGAAAGAGGGTCCCATTAGATTGCTGAGGGCCTTGCTGAATTGCTAAGGCTGGCCTCAACCCTGTGATCCTCCTCTCTCAGTCTCCTAAGTACTGGGATTATAGGTGTGTGCCAACAAATCCAGCAAGATAATAATTTTAAAATATAATAGCTAACATTAATTGAAGACTTACCGTAGGCCAACCTGTGTTTTTTAAAAGTATTATTATTTTTATTATATATAAGTTAAAACAGTACCTCCATAGCTATCTATTGCTTATAAGAGGTTATCTGTTTACTTCACAAACCATTGAAGCCCTCGGTAATGAGTCTCTGATCTTTGTTCTCTGGTTTCACTCCCTCGCATGTGCTCAACTGCTCCAGCTTCCCTAAGAAGCTTCCTTGCCCTCTTAGTGTCTACTATTCGGCTTGCTCCAGTGGTACCTTTCTGTACCTGATTGGCTGGGCTGTCGCTAGTCATCCTCTAAGGCTCAGCTGACTGGTCAATTCCTCTGAGAAGCGCTCTTCTGCTCTCCAGGGCAGCATTCACAGCCCTGCCCCCTGGACCTTTGCTTCTGCAGTGCTGGTGGCCTGAAATGCTCTTCCTTTGGTTTTCATCCAGTTATCTTTCAAAACCCATCTCCAGAATCGATGAAGTCTTTGTTCACTCACCAGAAAGAACTGGCCACCTCCTCCCTGATGCCCCCACATGATGAACTTCTCTTCCTCCCTTGTGACACTGAACTGTGAGTTCCTGGAAGCAAAATCCACAGTCCTTAGTGACTGTTTGGGAAGTGCATAGATGGATGCTTGTATTGCATGGCACTGTAATTGAGCTGCCTGTGCATCTCACTGTCCACCACTATACACCAGCAGCCCTTTGAGGAAAGGATTCCTGTTTCTTCACTCCTTTATTTTGTTTTTTTTTTCCATGTTTTTCTCTCTCCAGGACTGCTATTCACACTAAATTGGGGGTGGTGTTTGTTAGATGGGTGAGTCAAGACCCAAAAAATTTGGTTGCCTGTCTTTGGCTTATTTTTTGACTTTAAGCTAAGTGAAATGACATGATTAATTGTCTGTGGTAGCCAGGCATGGTGGCATAGGCCTCTAATCCCAGTATTTGAGAGGCTGAGACAGGAGGATTCAGGTTTGAGGCCAACCTCAGCAACTTAGCGAGGTCTTCTGCAACTTTGACCCTGATTCAAAATAAAAAATAAAATAGGGCTGGAGGTGAAGCTAAGAGGTATAATGCCCCTGGGTTCAATCCCCAGCACTGAAGAAGAAAAAAAGAAGGAATCTATGGTGGAGTCAAAAGGACACCTCACAAGAAGTCCTGAGCTCTGGGATTTAGAGCCACAATCTTTACCATGACCTTGGTTAGCCACTTACTTAATTGGAATCTATTTTCTTGGAATGACTTGCCAGCTAGACTAATAATATCTAACATACAGGGTAGTTTTGAAGATTAAACAAGACAGCATAGAGAAAATGCTTGGCACTTGAAGGTGTTCAACCAATGTTAATTTCCTTTTACCCTGCTAGTGTCATAACATGGCTCCAATTTGATTAGTTCCTTAAAAACAAAATTCTGTAGGGCTTTGAGCATTATAGACATAATCTAGGTTATGTCCTTCAGTCAGCTGGATGTGAAATGGTGCCCTTGAAACCTGACACTGGACTTTGCCAGGAAGATATTAGCCGACTCCCAACTTAGGCTATTTTGGGATTTGATGGCTTTGGAAAGAAGATAACAGCTGACTTTTGTGCAGATAGAGAATGGCTGTGCTCTGAAAGAAAGTGCCAAAACCTCAACTAATGCCACTTGGAAAGAGCTCAGCACGCTCTGAACTTGGGCACTCAAAGGCTATTATTTTTATGCCAACATAAGAGTTTATTCAGGAAGTTACAAAAAAAAAAAAAAATCTCATAGCAGTGAACTCCTAGGGAACTGGAAAGTTCTCTGTGTTCAAGAGTCTTAAAGATGGAAAGAAGGATATATTTGTCAGAATAGTCTAGTCCATGCTGCAGTTATAAATAACATAAAATTTACAATGAATTTAAAACAGCAAAATTTACTTTTCATTTACACTACGTGTTGACTATGCATAAGTAGTGCTCTGCATCATGTTGTTCAGATTCAGAGATCAAGGCTGATGAAGTCTCCACCAGATAAAGGTTGCCAGTCATTGTGGCAGGGGGCACAGGACATGACCACACATACATATCTGCCTCATAGCTACGTAATTTGTTTTTGCGCATGTTTTATATCTAAGCAAGTCACATTACCAACTTCATGGGATGAGGAGAAGAAATTGTACTATTAGCCCTGAAAGAGGAGCATTGAAAATATTAGTGAACCGCAAAAGAACAGAAGGGAGCAGATTCAAGAGGTATTAGGGAAGTGGAATTAACAGAGTTCTAGTACTGCTGAGATGTAAGATAAAAGGGAAAGGAAGAAGTTCAGGGCGATGCTTTGCTTTGGTTTTTACTTTCTCATTTGAAGATGGTGCAATCACTGAAAAAGTTATACTCAGTTTGTAGCGTGTTACAATTGCCCTTCCTGGAGACAACCAGGAGGAGACTTTAAGTAGGCAGCTGATCATGTAGATCTGGAGCTTAGGAAAAAGATAAAAGCTAGAGATAACTATTTGGTGATCATCAGCTCAGGAGTGGTGGTTGAAGCTAAGGAAAAGTGGATAGAGTAAAAAAATAAATAAATAAAAAGATATAACAAGCGGGCCATGGTGGCACATGCTTGTAATCCCAATAAATGGGAGGCTAAGACAGGAGTATCGAGGGATTGTGGCCAGCCTCAGCTACTTAGTGAGGTCCTCTGCAACTTACTGAGACCCTGTTTCAAAATAAAGAATGAAATCAGGCTGGGGGTATATATATCCTTGGGTTCAATCCCCAGTACTGCCCAAAAAAAAAAAAAAAAAAAAAAAGATATGACAATATCAATGGTTAGTAAGGATGTTAAGCAACTAGAATATTTTTGCAATGATAATGAAGAGCAAATTGATGCAACTATTTTGCAAAACAATGTTTAATTATCTAGTAAAGAGGTATAAACTCTCTTCCCAAGAAATTCCAGTCCTGGATATATATCCTAGGAAAATTCAGAGAAGATACATCAAAGAAAGTTCATGGCAGCATTGCTATACTAGTGAAAAATTGGAAGCACCCCAAATATCCATAAACAATAGAAAGGCCAAGTCAATTGTGGAATTTTCATACAATGGAATGATGCAGCAATAAAAAGTAATGAAACAGACCTTTGGAGACAATGTGGATGAACCCCAAGAACATAATGTTAAGTGGAAAAAGTAAGTTGCAAAAGAGAACATCCACTATGATTCTTTTTATATCAAGTTCGAATGCTTACAAAATTAAACACATGTGGTAAGACTTAAAAATAAGTGAGAAAATGATAAACACAAAAACCAGAATAGTAATTGTCTCTGTATGGAGAGGGTAGCAGTAGGATTCCATTAGTGTACCCAGGAGTTTCAAAGATGATTATAATGGTGTATTTCTTCCAGAAAGTAGAAGGAAAAGTGGTATTAACTGTACTTTCTATACCTATTTCCTTTTATACATCTACTTCATAACTGTTATTTTGCTTTTACTCAGTATTGTTTAATACTTTTTTTGAAAGTAATAATCTAAAAGGAGTCATAAACATGCAGCACTATACATTTTAAAGGACTTTATAGTCAGAAGACAAGGAACCTGTTAAGGAGACTCATGGTTGGGTGTGGTGGCACATGCCTCTAATCCCAGTACTTGGGAGGCTGAGACAGGAGGAGTGCAGGTTCAGCAATTAGTGAGGCCCTTAGCAACTTAGTGAGACCCTGTTTCAAAATAAAAAATAAAATGGGGCTAGTTTTAAATTTCCAAGCAAAAAGTGAGATATAGCTCGGAGAAGAATGCTTCTGGGTTCCATCCCTAGCAAAACACACACACACACACACACACACACACACACACACACACACACACACCTCACTTAATTGCCAGAGACAGCCAAGAGAGAATAAAGTCATGGAAATTAGAAGAAAGCTAATCATAGCTATCATTTATGGAGTACCTTCTATGCGCCACGCTCTTGACTAAGTATGTTATAAATATACTTCATTTAATCCTTCAATAGTATAGTGAAGTAGTTTTCTTTTTCTTTTTTTTTGTGGTACTGAGAATTGAACCCAGGGACATTCTGCCACTGAGCTTACATGCCACCCCCCCACCAGCCCTATTTTATTTTGAAACAGAGTCTCACTACATTGATGATAGTCTCACTACTTGCTGAGGCTGTTCTTGAACCTGCAATCCTCCTGTCTCAGCTTCCCAAGTACTGGGATTACAGGTGTGCACAACCATGCCCACCTTATGTTTTCTAATGTGTGAGAAAAGTAAGGCTTAAGAAAACCAAGTAATTAATCCAGGTTCTTATATACATGGCAAAACTTAGAATAAGGTCTTGGCCAAAAATCTGTGCTTTTAACCATACATTATGTTCTCTCTCCTCTGAGGAAATGAGGATTTTGAGAAGGGGAGAGTTGACAATACCAAATATTGCAGAGAAACAAAATGGAGCAGATGTTCTACTGCATTTGAGAATGAGGAAATTCTGGGTATATGTCCACAGGGTCAGCAGGACCAGTGAAATGGTGCTAGTGATATTCAAACTATATTAGATAAAAGTGTGAGTTGGAAGAGAGAAAATAAAAGCAGAAAGTACAGAATATTCCTTAAAGGACAATGCTAGCCCTAGGCAAAAGTCATCATACATCAATGATAACTAGAGTTTTGGGTGAGGAGGAGGCTTGTAAGTGGTTCATAGAATCAGAGACTTAATTTAGCCAGAAAAGTGAGAGATGGGACTATGTGAGCAAGAGGTTCAGAGAGTGAAGAACAGGGCAGTATGTTTTCTCTTTCAACCATGAAGTAACAAAGAATGAGCTTGACCTCCTCATAGACAATAAACAGCAGGACAAGTTATGTCAAATAACTGTTTTCCAACATTGGACAGCAGATAGCACAGGGCTATGATTCCCGAATTAAAAAAAAAAAAAAAAAAAGATGAGCCATAAAATCGCCATAGCATCCTTCCTGAAGGCAGTGTCTGGACTGTGGATGCAGGAAGGGAGAACCTGAGAGGAGCCTAGAGACCTCACTAACTTGAGGACAGCCTCAGCAATAAGGATATTGAGGTACCAAGAATTTTCAGAACAGAGCTACAGAAATAAGGGAGCAAAAAGGAAAAAGATCTTCAGAAATCCGCATAACAGTACCCTAAGTCCCGACTCAGTCAAAAAAATTACATAGGTATAGAATGAATTACACAAGGTCAGGCCAAGAACGACTATAAACTATAATCAGAACAACGCCCAGAGCTCACAGAAGGCAGGAAAGCATTCAAACTCAACTAGTCAAACTGGAAAAGCCTTGGTGATCAGCTGGGGCATTTTGTGGAAACCCCAGAGGGTTTTCATGTCTTAGAGGTTTTTTCATATCTTTGTTGAAGACTGAACCATCTCTGTAATAATGCCTATTCTAGAACTGTGCCAGGAAAGTTTAAAAAACAGGTCTCTAAGAATGAAATTGATCTCAAATTAATCACCTGATAAAAATAAAGCCCAACACTGTTTCAAGGAAAATAGCAAACTTTAGAATTTCAAAATGACATAGTAGTCAAAATGTTCAGAATTCAATAAAATATTACAAGACATTATAATAAGGAGGAAAATATGACTTTGGGATAAACACACACACACACACCAATAGAAACAGACACAGAAATGACAGAGCTGATTGTTAACTAGCAAACATGGACATCAAAATAGCTATTATAACTATATATACAGATATTGAAAGAAAAACATAGAGTAAAGAGAAATGTGGAAGATACAAAACAAGACCCAAATGGAACTTCTGAAAGTTAAAAAGTAAATAATATATAAAATGCAAATTTCAATGGATAAGATTAATAAAAGATTAAATATAAGAGAAGAAAACATGTGAACGTGGAAATGAACTTGAGGACACAGCAATAGAAGCTAAGTTGAAGCAAAGAAAGAAAAAGGTCTGGGAAAAATAAAAATTTAATGAACCATGGAGTAATATTAAGTGGGCCAATGAATGTATAGTTGTAGTTCCAGAATAATAGAAACATGGAGAAGGGAGGGACAGAAATGAGTATTCAGAGAATAGTGACCCAAATTTTTCAAATTTGATTAAGAAATTTAAATGTCAGCCAAGAAGATCAAAGAACCTGAGTACACACACATATATGCAATCATGCCAAGGTATATCATAATTAAATTGCTTAAAATGGGCTAAAGAAAAAAATCTTGAAAGTACCAAGAAAAAAAAAAAGATTTCATGTATATAGGATAAAAGATAAGAATAGCAGTATGTTTCTTTTTGATACTATGAAATATGGTTTTCTATTTCTTTAAGTGCTAAATAACATTTTTAAGTGTTAGAAAAAATGGAAACCTAGAATTCCATGTTGAAATTGAAAATATCTTTTAGAAATAGAGATAAAATCTAAAATATTTCAAAGAAATGATTAGAGAATTTATTTCCAGTAGATTTTTACTACCAAAAAACAAACAAAAAATGCTCCCAAAAGTTTTTTGGGGCAAAAAAATTAAAACACAAAGAAGATATCAGATAGTAACATATGTCTAGACAAATTAAGTATGCCAAAATATTAAATATGTAGATATACATTAAGGGAAAATTTTCTCATTTAAAAATTTCTTCAAAAGGAAACTATCAAGAACCTCAACAGAGAACCCACAGAGTGGGAGAAAATCTTTGCCAGCTACTCATCTGACAGAGGACTCATATCTAGAATATACAAAGAACTCAAGAAACTCACAGCTAAGAAAACAAATAACACAATCAAGAAATGGGAAAAGGATCTAAATAGACACTTCACAAAAGAAGAAATACAAATGGCC
>PVLC010000253.1:0-142500 GCA_004027655.1 Graphiurus murinus
GGTACTGGGGATTGAACTCAGGGGCATTCTACCTCCGAGCTATACCCCCAGCCCTATTTTTTATTCTTTATTTTGAAACCGAGTCTCACTAAGTTGCGGAGTGCCTCACTAGGTAGCTGAGGCTGGCCGCGAACCCGGATCCTCTGGTCTCAGCCTCCCGAATGCTGGGATTACAAGCGTGAGCCACCACGCCCGGCTATCTCTTTCTTATAACATTAGCCTATGTTGGATTTTTTGTTATAGTAACACAAATTTGACTAATACAGCATCTTATTCTTAATATTAAATATTACTAGAAAAACTAATGCAATGCAATTTAGACTCTCTACAATATTGAAAAAATAATAATGTGCTCATGTTTGAACATACACAGATTAGTAGATGACTAATTTCAGCAGAAAAAACCTCTGCATTTTAAAGTTTCAATGTGAATGCATTATTAGGATTTAAGTCTCTTGTATAGCCATAACAATACTTTTCTAATTTACAGGCACATTTAGGCACTTTCTTTAAAACATTTTCATTAAAAGTTTCATAATTTGTTCAACTCAAGTTTTTGTTTTTTTGAATAACAGAGCAATATATTTTATAAAATTTTTCCAGTCATCTTTTCTATAATTTCCCTTGAGTTAAAGCATTTCTATATTTTAAAATTAATGGCACTTTTGCTAAGTTATGAGCGACATTGAAGTTATGGGCCTATTAGGCCTCATTTTTGTTTTTACCATACCACTATTTATTGAAACTTATAAACATTGACACACACTCTGAACTATAAGACATCACTAAGGAAAAAGTTTTTGTAAAAAAATTACATAACTTTGAACAATATGATTTATCTTCTAATCAGAGGTCACTTTTGTTTTATGACTATACTTAAGTATTTTTTTTTAAATTAGCTACAATCCTATAGCCAGAAGAGTTAAGATGAAAGGTATATCATAATGGCCCATTAGCTTATTAGCACTATAATTATCAAGGTTTTACAATGTCCATACTCATGAGATTGGACAATTTAATCTGTGAATCACCTTGAAGGTCGTCTCAAAGACCTGATGAAAGGTATGTTCTCCATAGATATGTCTCATCTCATAAGTATTTGAATAATTATAAGCACATTTTCCACAATACTTTAGGCTTCTCCTTCTATTGTTGGGTATTTGATATTACTAGAAAGTTTTCCTTTATATTAATATTAAATAGTTCATGTTATAACTTCTGTACATCACTACTTATTTGTTTTGAATACATAAAGCACGACACATTTAGCCAATGCTGAATATTGGGAAATCACACTTTTTGTGTTGCACCCAAATGGCTGTGGATAGTTCTGGACTCCGTATTCCAGAATGTGGTTAATTTAGATCAAAATTCCCGATGTCACTAGCAAAGTTTATGTGCACTCTTCAAGTTCTCCTTATAATCTTATTCTTTAGTTTACTTTTGCCTAAATTGATCATGCCTTCTTAGGTTGGAAGGTTATTATCTTTGATAGAAAATATAGAAGAAAAATAGAAGGAGAAGAGAGATATCTCAGTATCATCCATTCGTTTGGTGATGACCATTGATGGGCCATGCTCTGAAAGGAAGGGATATTTGGGAAAGTCCAATCTGGAGGGTGACCTAATGCCAGGAAAAAGCAGTAGGTCTATATCATACTTCTGCCATACCTGAATGAACCTAAAAATTTTCTTTGTATATCCTTATAATTAAACATAAATCTAATATTATTCAGAATTCATCTTTGATAGTGGATGAGTAGTTACAAATCTAGAATAACTTTTAAATTTCTTCTTTATTGCATATTGTACTGAAAGCTGACATATGTGCACATGCACAAATATTAGGCTTTTGGGGGTAAATATGAGTATTTTCTAACAAGTAGAGTTTTTGAAAGCTATTTTTGTCATCCTTAAAACCCAGATAAAACTCTAACATATATTCTGGTGTTAACAAGCAAGTAAAAACAAATGGTTACTACATTCTGACCCGGACAACTTTGGATGCTCTATTTTTTTAGTGCTTCAGTAACACCTGTCATGTAGACCTATAGTAAATGTAACACTTTTAGCAGTAGGATATATCTAGCCAGACTTAGCAGTAGGATATATCTGTCCAGACTTAGATAGAAAATAATTATCTGAATCAAAGTAAAAATCAATATAAAATAAATGGATGGTATATGTGGAAATGATATTGCTCACAACTGGGGTGGGGAGTAGCTTTTTATATACTTTTATTGGTGCATTGTATTTATACATCATTCTGTGGCATACAGTGATAGGAACATACATGTATACAACTCTTGGAGCATCTCCCTCTAGGTCCCACCCCTCCTTACTCCTCTCCATATATGTCTTTGAGATTGGCATTGGTAACCTAATATACATACCCAGAATTATTCCAACTGTTACCTTCTTTATATCTCTATCACTCCTCCTACCTCCTCTAAACCTCCTCCATCACTCCATTAGAGTCTCTGCTCCTCTATCTGAGGTTTATTTTGTTCCCCAATTTCTATCCAGCTTTCACATATGAGAGAAGAAACACAACTATTCACTTTATGAGACTGGATAATCACATTTAGCACAAAAGTTTCAAAGTGCATCCATTTTTCTGCAAATGACATGATGTTGTTCTTTTTTATGGCTAAGATTCCGTCATGTGTATACGCCACAGTTTTATGATCCACTTATCTGTTGAAGGACACCTATGCTGGTCCCACAATTTGGCTATTGTGAACTATGCCACTATAGACATGGATATGCATGTATCACTATAATATTCTGACTTAAATCTTTTGAAAAGATGCCCAGGAGAGGTATTGCTGTGTCAAATTGTGGTTCTGATCTTCATAGTCGCTATACTAGTTTTCAGTTGCGGTGGGAAACTGCTAATAAACAACAGAGAAGGGTAGACTGACCCAGGTTGTACTGGACTGGTACCAAAGATATCAATATTAGCTCATGTTTAACTTAATATGCATACTGATGGATAGAAACATAAATACTTGTGGAAATTCACACAGGCAAGCATATATACACATGTTTCCTAGGTCTGTCTGCTCAGAGAGCCTAGAAGCAGTGACAGCCCAGTAGCAATGAAAACACTCAGTGCTCACATCTTGGTTTTTAATTTCATTGTCCAATAAAAAGAAACGGTGCTTCTGAAGAGATGACTATTTCTGAAGAAATGACATATTCTACTGTTGGATGGAAAATATATGAGCTGAACCTGAAGAATCTTTAAAAGCCGAAAAGTAAGAAAAAAGAAAACAATGAAGTATGTCAAAGAAATGCAAGAGCCTATACGTGTAAAATGAAGAAGTGGTGCTATTTGTGATCTGACAATGATTGATATCTCAAAAATGTCTATGTAACCCTGTTGTACCCAGTTGTACTCAAGAAATGTATATAAAAAAAAGCCATGCCTAAAATATAAATAAATAAATTAATTAAAAAAAACAAATCAAAGAAATGCAAGAGCCAACTGAATAAGTGCTCAAAGGTCAGACTTGGAAGAATCTGAGCAGCTAAATAAATAACATAGCAGTGGATTATAACCAAAATTATAAAATAAGTATGAGTCTATAGTGATATGATAAATGTTTAATATAATAAATAGGAAAGAAGAGACAAATCGTTATATAAAATACTTTCAAATAATTTATTCAAATATACTCCTCTCCCCAAAAGAGGTGGAACACAACACTTGCAATTCCCTAAGTGTGGGTTTACCTAGTGACTTGATTTTAGTGACTGCATATTGAAACAGGGAGAAATGATGTGCTAGTTGAGAAATTCCCAAAGCTCTACCTCAGCCAGGTAATCAAAGTTAACAGCATTAGTGATTTGTTTGTCGTGTATACCTTGATATGATGTACTAAGGGCACTTCACCTCTGTGCTTTTCAACTCCAAAATGGGTAAACATAGTCTAACCATTAGACAAACACCAAATGAAATATAATGAAAAAAAATTCTATAAATAATTGGTCAATAGTCTTCTAAACTGTCAAGGTCACCAAAACCAAAGAAAATGAGGTATTGTCACAGTAGAGTAATGGGGTATCTTGGATGAGATCTTAGACAAAAAGACACTAGGGAAAAACTAATGAAATCTGATACACACTTATGTGTATTAAACTCTGTGTGTGTGTGTGTGTGTGTGTGTGTGTGTATACTTTTCAGATTTTATATATTTACTTAAGGAAAAGAAAGATCCAACTATTTCTGTTTTTTTTTTCTACAATGATTTATTTTTTCTAGTCTGTCAACAAATCTTGAAAGAGCAATCTTTCATCAAAACTCCATTTCTAACAAACGGTATTGTAATTCATAAAAATTCTTACAAAGGTAGTCAAAACATTTGTTACCACCCTCTAGAGTCATCCATATCCTTAGAATACATATTACCAACTTCCCAGTAAGTATGGCTTGAGGTTGAGGACAAACACACACACACACACACACACACACACACACACACACACACACACACACACCTGTGTTGAAGAGTTTTGGAGTAAATCATGGGTAAAATAATATTCTCTTTTATCTTTTGAACTTGTCTCTTTGATATATGACTTTTTCACAGAGCTTCCTATTTAATGTCATCTATTTCTTTAGACATTTTTATTTTGCTTTATTAAATGCAGTTACTCATGATTCTGTCAGGAATTTAATTATTTATTTATTATTGTGGCTCTGGAATTGAACCTAGGAGCATTCTGCCACTGAGCTACACCCCCCCCAGACCACTTAATTCTTTTAAATTTGAAACAGGGTCTTGCTATGTTATTGTATGTGCTTGGCTTCAGACCTGTGATCCTGTGTCTCAGCCTCAAAGGGCTACGACTATATGGTGCTTGTCAGGGATTTATTTAGGAGACTTCCTAACTTTGTTTTTCCATTTTTCTACTTCTCAGTACTGACTTTGCCCATATCAGCTACTTTGTTGTCATTAAAGACAAGCAAACAAGGTGTCTCTCAAGGAACTTTCCTGTAATTACTTCTTCCCCAACTGTACAACTTGCTTTTATATTCATGTTATGCCCAAAGAGGCAGCTTTCTTTGTTACTTTTTAAATTTCCTGTCAGGTGTAATTTTCAGCCTGTCAACTATTTCAGATGTTTGATATTTATCCAAATGAGTTATTCTTCTGTGTATCCTTTCATCAAAATTTTCAAGAGATATATATGGCAAGCACAAATAAGATACATTCCCTGTTACCAAGATTGATGCTTCATTAATGCGTGAGAGAACACAGACAATAACCAGGTAGTAATTACACTACGTGAAAAGCTTTAGGATAAAAGGGTATTTAGGTGTTTATTAAGACCCATTGGAGGAGATTGTAGACAAGACTTGCTAGCGAGTGATTACCTAGAAAAAGCTTCCTAGAGGAGGTGCCACGTGAAATGAGTCCTGAAAATCAAAGGGTGGTGGGTAGGAATGTAGAAGTGATAAAGGCAGGGTGAACTGAAGTTCAGTGTCGAGAAAGAGAAATTCATGTTTTTGGATACAATTAGTTTCAGAGATGAAGGTTGGATTTAATTGAGTAGCAAGGCATGAGGTTGCAAAAGCAAGCAGGAAACATAGCACTAAGGGTTTTCTATGTCATGCTAAAGAGTTTCAGTATGTCAGAGACTTGGTAAAATCAGGTTGTGTATTAAAAAGATCATTCTAGGAATAATAAAGAGACGAGATTGAAAAGGGCATAATTAGAATCAGGCAGAACACAGCTGTTACCATTAAGATTTAGCTGGAAAATTATGAGATAATGAATTACGGCAGTAGAAATATGAATGGAGAGAAGATGAATCTCTTGTGGCACTCTTAGTACCCATGAAAATCAGCACATTATAAACATTTTGAACAAATGAATCAATAAATAAAACTAAGAAATTTAGGTTAGGGATTTGGATGGATGTCCAGTATAGATCGTAGAACAGATAACTATACTGGTGAGAGTTTCAATGAAAAAACTTTCAATCAAGGACTGGGAGAAGTAGTAAAACCAGATGTTGAGAGACTTAGAGAAACAAACTTCAAAGTAATAAATACCTTATCAATATTATATATTTAATGTTTCCAAAAACTAAGTTTTAACCCCCCTTCCCCTTCCCTCTCTTCCTTACTTCCTCCCTCCCTCCTGCTCCTTCTCTCTTTTCTTTCTTTCTTTCTTTCTTTCTTTCTTTCTTTCTTTCTTTCTTTCTTTCTTTCTTTCTTTCTTTCTTTCTTTCTTTCTTTCTTTCTTTCTTTCTTCTTTTGGGGTACTAGGGCTAGATCCCCAGCCCTATTTTATTGCAGAGAGCTTCATAAGTTGTTGAAGCTGACTGAAAACCTGTGCTCTTCCTCTCTCAAGCTCCCAAGTACTGGCATTACAGGTGTGTGCCACCACTCATGGCTTACAAATCTTACATTTGTGACACCTGGTAAGGTGATTCAGACTTCACTGCCAGAACAATATAAATTTTCATTCTACTTTGGTAGACATGGCAGGAGAATGAAATATAGGATGGGACCATCATGGGAGTGATAGTTACTTAAAAGGACTGCCTGCCAACCTTCTCCCACCAGATGCCAATCATTGTCTGAAGGGAAATTAAACCTAACAAAGTAAAATTACCAGTTTGAATTGCATAAGGCTAATAATATTTCATTTAAAGGAGCCAAGTTTGAGGAATATATTTTATGTTAATGGATACAGGGACTGATTTGAAATAAAATTATATGCTACTATATATTTATTGTTGCACTGATATAACCTTATCTGTATAGTTCACATTTTTTAACATCTGCATTTATAGATAAAGAAATGAATCATATGATAATAGGCATTTTGGTTAAAGTTACTCAATATTTGCATGGTTCAGACATTCTCCCCAATTGGGACTCTATTGATAAGATTCCAAATTTCCCATTCACATATTCCATTTCATCATAATACTTCAGACTGATTAGAAATATGATATAACTATAGGGTCATGTCATCTGCAAACAGAGATAACTTCACCTTTTCCTTCTCTATTTGTATCCCTTTAATTTTCTTCTCTTACCTGATTACTCTGGCTAGAATTTCAAGTGCTTTATTGAATAGAGTGGTGATAGTGGGCATCCTTGTTTGGTTTCTGATTTTAGAGGAAATACTTTCAGTTTTACTCATTGAGTGTCATGTTGACTTTGTGTTTGTTTATCATATTTTGCCTTCAAAATATTGAGGTAAGTTCCTTCTACCCCTAATTTCTTTAGTGTTTTTATTATGAGTGGGTGATAGATTTTGTCAAAGGATTTTTCTGCATCTTTTGAGATGATCATGTGATTTTTGTCCATGGTTTTATTTATATGATGAGTTACATTTACTGACTTGTGTATGTTGAACCAACCTTGAATCCCTGGAATGAAACCAATTTGGGTATGGTGGCAATCTTTTTAATGTGACTTTGAATGAAATGGCTAGTATTTTATTAAGAATTTTTTACATCTATGTTTGTTAAGGATATTGATCTGTAATTATCTTTCTTTCAGGTTTTTTTTTGTTTTGTTATTAAGGTAATGCTGGTTTTGTAGAATGAGCTGTAAATTAGCAAAACTACTATGGTGATCAATAATGAGATCTGTCATTATTAGGCTATACCACTCCTTGGTATTTTCTCAAAATAATTAAAGTTAGAATACTGTAGTGATACGTGTATACATGTTTATAGCAGCACAATTTGCAATAGCCAAATTATGAACTCAACCCAGATGTACATCAACAGATGAATGAATAAAGAAAATGTGATATATATATATATATATATATATATATACACACACACACAATTGAATTCTACTCATCTATAAAGAACAAAATTATGTCATTTGCCGGAAAACGGATGGAGTTAGAGAATATAATGTTAAGTGAAATCAGCCAGTCCCTGAAAATCAAGGGTCAAATGTTTTCTCCCATATATAAAAGCCAGAGAGAAAACATAAGAGACTTTAGATAAATGTGGAGAGAGATCAATAGAATATTGGAAAGGAGGGAGGTGTAGGGGGTAAAAAGAGGATTGAGGAAGAAAACCATTCAAATAATATCATGGCAATATAAGAAAGTATTACTACCAATTTCACTAACATGTACAGGGAGGGAGGAGGAGATAATGGGGGTGGGATGTAGAAGGGAAATACATAAAGAGTTGTGTATCACACAACATAGTGAACTTTAGTGTGTTTGTATCACACTAAAACTCATTATGTATATAATTGCAATGCACTAATCAGATTATTAAAAAAAAAATCAGGTGTGGTAGCACATGCCTATAATCCCAGTACTTGGGAGGCTGAGTCAGGAGAATCGTGGTTTCATGGCCATCCTCAACAATGTAGCTAGACTTTTAGCAACCTGAGACCCTGTTTCAAAACAAAAAAAAAATTTAAAAAAGGGATGGGGGTGTAACTAGGAAGTAGAATGCTTTTGGATTCATTTCTCACTCTTCCCCCCAAAAAAGAAAGAAAAGAAATATAATTGTCAAGTGTATTTTGAAATTCAATACAAAATTTTCTTAATTTAAAACTAATGATACATTTTTACATGTGGGTTATATTATAAAATATGATTAAGTTTAATTAAAAACCCTGAAATCATGAATAGATTATTTCTGAGTATTGAAAGCAAAAATGCATAATGATTAAGAACTTAGCCTGGAACTTAATTATCTGAATCTCTTCTTGGAATTGTCATTTTCCAGGTATGACTGTGGGAAAGTCATATAAACTCTTTGTGGCTTGTTTTACTTATCTACAAATTAGGAATAATTATAGTATCTTCCTTATAAGGTTGTTGTAAATATGAAATTAGTTAAAACCTTGGGAGGCTGAGAGAGGAGGATTGCAGGTTTAAGTCCTTGTACAGTAACTAACTTAGTAGGACCCTATTTTAAAATAAAAATGAAAATAAAAAATAAAAAGGTCTGGGCATGTGGCTCAGTGGTAGAATGCCCTTTAGTTCAGTCCCCAGTAACACAAACACACACACACACACACACACACACACACACACACACACACACTACAACTACCAAAGTGGCACATAGAAAATAGCTCTATGTGTTTGTTAAATAATTTAAAAATGGTGCCTAGTAAAGTGTTCTACACAATGAAGTTCTATTAAAAATTTTTCTTCAACTTGGAATAATAGACTGAGATTTCCAAAGTTATGGGAGGCAAGAAAATAGATATTCTAATGAAATTAAAATTCCAATGTTATTTTCTTTTTAATGGTATCAATTTTATGTCTTTGACTGCTATGAGTATTTCCAATATTTTTATTATCTATTTAGAATGGAATATATTATGAATTAAAAAAAAACAAACAAAATGCTATCTTACATTCAGCAAAACCAAAAGGATGGACCACATTTTGTATTCATAAGGTTTGACATAGTGATTATTACTGATGTTTGTTCAGTTTCTTATATACTGTCTTATCAACAAATATTATGACCCCTGAAGGTAAAAAATGAAATAAAGTATATTTTGTGCATCTGCTAGCTGAGTCTGTTTTAAATGGAAAAGTGGTTGGCAATTGCTTCACTGAAAATTTAATTTCCCTTTCATATCTTTCATCCTCTGTGGTAATACAAATGACTTTATTTGCAATCATGCTTTTCCACAGATAAAAGCCATTTGGGTTCAGTCATTGGTTGAACTTTATAAATAAATATTGATAAAAGAATTCTTTATACTATTAACCTATTCTTGTTGTAGACACATTCTTTATACTATTTTACACTTAACTTTCTCTATCAAATCCTTTCACATTGCTATATTCAAATTTTGTTTTCCCAACTTCATTTCTGCATTTTCTGCTTTTTTATTTGACAGAACTAGATAGAAAATAAACATAAAGTTAGATTTTTTAAAATAGTAAAGGAATTTTTATAATCTCTAAGTATATATTAATTGAACTTTCTTGATCAAAATGTAGTCTCTATATTATATGGAAATTCAAACAGACATAGCACTATTTTTCAGAAATTAGTCTCACATTGGGAGGCTGAGGCAGGAGGATCTGGGTTCATGGCCAGCCTCAGTTATTTAGTGAGGCCCTCTGCAACTTAGTGAGACCCTCTTTCAAAATAAAGAATAAAAAATAGGACTGGGGGTGTAGCTCGGAGGTAGAATGCCCCTGGGTTCCAACTCCAGTACTGCAAAAAAAAAAAAAATCATTTCTGCTTTGTATTAACATTGCCAAGTACAATAGTATTTTCATATTTCATATTTTTTGTTGAAGTAGCATTAATATTTATATGTTTTGTTAAAAATACCCACTCTAATGTTGGAAAAGAATTTTCTAACATTTTTTCACATTGATTACACAGTGTTTACTTAGATAATTGATTTTATTTAAATACTATTGTATGACAGGATTTACTTAAACAAAAAAGGGTGGTCCATGCATTTTTTTTTTAATGGTGCTGTTATCTGGTATGTCTATTCACAAACACAGAATCTCATGGCCACTTTAATTTTAGTTGATCTACCTCTTTTGGTCAGGACATTTAGGCAAAATGAAAGGGCTAACTTGAAGACTACTAGAAAGCCATTTACTTTATATTTGTAAAATAGAAAAATACCTACATATACAAATACACTGAAATTAGTCAGTATTTCACATGTAGATCTTTTTAGTTTGGGTTCTAGTTGTACATTTATTCCTTTGTACTCGAGAACTTCATAAGGTGAGTGTCTCTGTCATTCTGTATGAATAGTATGGGGACTCTCCTTTACCATCTGGTTCTCCAGCAATTCTTTTTCATGTCTTCAATTGATCCTCAGTTCACTTTGGGGTGTAAAATTTATTTTATCAAGGTTCACATACTAACTGCATACACTTCTGAATAGCTGCAGTTTCCTAAATTCTTATCTTCAAAGTGCCAAACATTCCCTAGATTTTGTTGAAGAGAACATCAAGATTCCTCAGTTAATTTTGGGAGTTGTAAGATAGTTTGTTTTGCTTTAGGATATCTTTAATGCATATTACCATGCAAGAACTATTAAAATAAAAAACTTCTACTGTAAAGAAAAGAGCTTAATTTTGCTTAAACCTGCATTTACCCACTATTAAGATCATAATATCTTTGTTTTTCTTCTTAAATCATTAGAGATTTTTGCAAACAAGTCTTCTATAAAATATTATTGAAATATACTGTGATTTCTTTAGTTCTTATAATACAGTTACCGACTTCCAGGATCCTGGCAATGTTACAAAGAAACATGCTAAGGACCTCTCTTCCCGCTACTTTGCAAAGCCTGCCACTGCTACTGCAGCTGCCTAGGGATGAAGGCCACTCCTGCTTCTCATAAAGCTGAGTAGTTATGTAAACTACCTTCACTTTAGAACAGGAATACTTTCAGAATAAGTAACACTTTAGTGACTCTTTGCTTAATCAAAAGAATTATTTGGGTTACTTTAGTCCAGGTTTAGTTAATCTTACTTTATTGATGCTGCAACCAGGGTTTTATTATTGGATTAGGTCATACAAAGCTTTTCTATTTGAGATGACTGAATTGAGTGAATTACTGATAAAAATTATACACCTACAAAATTATATATCTTGATTTCTTTCTAGATATACATTTATGTCTATATATACTTACAAAGGTAATAATATTCATTATGGAATATATACTACCTACCAACTAAGGCAAAGCAGGATATGGTCTTCAGGGTGTTTAGAGCCTTCTAAACATTTAGTGTATTTCTACTCTACTCTATATTGTTGTGTCTCAGTGACAGACTCTTACACCTTTTTTTTTTTTTTTTTTTTTTCGGTACTAGGAATGGAACCCAGGGGCATTCTACCTCTGGACTACACCCTCAGCCCTATTTTTTATTCTTTATTTTGAAACAGGGTCTCACTAAGTTGTGAAGGGCCTCACTGAGTACCTGAGGCTGGCCATGAACCTGTGATCCTCCTGTCCCAAACTCCCAAGTGCTGAGATTACAAGCATGCACCACCATGTCTGACTCTTACACTTTTTTTTTTTTTCAATCTACAAAAGAAGTGGTTATTTACTTGGATATTGAAGGAAAGTCCTGGGACTAACATTTTAGCATAGTGGCATAGTGATTAGCTCAGTAGAAACTCAGTCATGAAGAGAAATAGTCAAAAAAAGAGCCAAACTCTCTTCTGCTGCCAGCAGCCAGGGTGAAATCTGGTGAGCCTTATATCTTGTTGAGGACTTGGAATCATGGTGCAGTGATGCAGAGTAGTGGACAAGTTAAATAGAGAAGAGAGTTTCTGAGGGGGAGACTGGGTCTTTCTTTAGGTCAGAACCAAGAACTGTTTTCCAGTGTCTAGTCACCACCATTTCTACCTTCCCCATTTTTGTCCCACTCATTTACTGAATCTGTTAACTCTTCACTAACCACTTAATTCGGTGACCAACTTATATTCTTAACATGAATAATTTGCTTCTAACTTAGAATATTTTGCTTAGCTTCCAAAAAGTGATGAATTGGTGCATCTCTTGTGAAAACTAAACTGAAAGAAGAAAAGAAGAAAGTTAATGTGCATGGAAGGGAGCATTTCATTAACTTTGAGAATTAAAACCTTAGTATCATATCCCTAGCTACCAAGGGAGAGGGAACTCTGAAGCACAATATTTGAAATGAAGAAAAATAGTTTCTATAGGTTCTTCTCTAAAAGGTACTGAAAGACATATGTGCATAAAAGTCTGCATGCTTATTACACTGATTCTTTTGGAATTTTCTGACATGGACAAGAACAAAGATGGTGATGAAAGTTCATAATTATAATACCTAGTTAAGATTAGTTTCATTTTCATAGGTATCTATAATCAAATTCAATTAAATAAGTTATAATAAAAAGTATTCTATTTGTTATACTTTACACTTTTTTAAAAAGAAAAGTTCCAAATTTTTATTTTATTTTGTATATGCATAACAATAGTTTGTGCAATTATGTGTGAACAACTCAACTAGATTATATCAGCTTTCCTTTTCTTAAACATTTTTCTTGAGTAAATAAGTCAAAGGTGCACTGTAGGAGAATTGTGATTTGGGAATGTATTCTGCCTCCTCCATGTTTGCCAATTCTGTATTCCAGTCCTTTTACTTTCTTACTGCTTGAAGCGTTTTCATTCTGAGTCATGCTAGCTATGAACCATAGAATACTCTTTAAATTCTATGCCTCCTTAGTCACTATACACACATACATACACACATACACACACACCACACACACACTCCACACACACACACATACAACATATATATATTATATGTATAATATAATATATATAAATATAATATATAAATATAATATATATTATAAATATATATGATATATATTTTTTGGTGGTACTGAGGATTGAACCTAGGGCACTCTATCATGGAGCTATATTCCCAGCCCCAGACTTTTTTTGTCTTTTTTTGAGACAGTGTTTCACTCAGTTGGCCTCGAACTTACTATCCTCCTGCCTCAGACTCCCAAGTCGCTGAGATTACAAACATGTACCACTGCACCCAGTTCTTTGGTCCTTATTTTTATTAGTTGCAACACGATGTAGACAAAAGCCTTCACTGTAGCTTGACTGACCCTCTTATGTTCTATTTCACCCTTATAATTTCCTGACTGCGATCCTACAATTGTCACATGGCTTTCCTACTAAATTTCTTATTTAACACTTCTACTCCTTAAAAACAAATTCCCTGTATGGCATGTATGGTTTTCACAATAGGACCACACTATATTTCCAGGTTGATAATCCCTACTAGTTCAAAGTTATTTATATGTAAGGGCTTGGAAAAAAAAATCTGGTGGGAGTGATGCAGCAAGTAAAAGAGAAAATCTTCCAAACATTACCTAGTTTGATGGATTCAAATAATGCTTGCTTTTGATTGGGAACAAGACAAGGATGTCCACCTTCACCACATAATATCGAAAGTCAAACAAGAGCAATCAAGCAAGTGACAAAAAAAAAAAAAATAAAGGACATCCAAATTGGAAAGAAAAATGTTGAATTATCTTGTTTGCAAGTCATGTGATTTTGTACATAGAAAACGCTAAATACTCTATCAAAAAGCTGTTGGAGGCTGGGAGTGATGGTGCACGCTTGTAATCCCAGTACTTGGGAGACTGAGACTGGAGGATCCGGGTTCACACCCAGCTTCAGCTACTTAGTGAGGCCCTATGCAACTTAGTGAGACCCTATTTCAAACTGAAGAATAAGAAATAGGGCTAGGGGTGTAGCTCAGAGGTAGAATGTGCCTGGGTTCGATAAACAAATTCAATAAAACTGCATGATGTAAAATCAATATAAAAAAACTCAGTAGAATTTTTATATTGAACTTGTTGAAATGTTAAGAAAGCAATCCCACTCAAAATAGCTAAAAAATGAAAACATTTAGGAATAAATTTAAGCAGGGAAATAAAAAAAATCTCTCTGATAAAAATTTTAAAGCAATGATGAAAAAATAATAGAGGAAAAAATAACTAGAGAGCCATCCCATGTTTATGGATCAAAAGAATTAGTATTGTTAAAATCACCATTCTACTCAAAGCAATCTATAGAATATTTGTGTTTTGTTTTAATCAGGATTGCTTTAGCTATTCTGGGTCTTTTATGGTTCCATATGGAATTTTGGCTTTTTTTTTTTTTTTCCATTTCTGTGAAGAGAGTCAGTATTTTGCTGGGAATTGCACTGAATCTACAGATTACTTTGGATAGTATGGTGATTCAGCCACCAGAAAGAATGACATTTTATCATTTGCTGGAACATGGATGGAGCTGGAGGTCATTCTTTTTAGTAAAGTAAGCCAGACACAGAAAAGCAAAAATATCAAATATTCTTATACATTTATAGAAACTAACAAGTTAATCTCAAAGAAGAAAAAATTAGAATAGTGGTCATTAGAGAATAGGAAGGGCACAGGGCAGCCATGACAGAAAGTTCAATAAAGGACACCAAAACACAGTTAGATAGAAGAAATTGGTTCCCTTTTTTTTTTCTCAGCATAGTAGGGTAACTATTGATTAAAAGAATCTATGATATATTTTGAAATGACTGAGGCATGCAATTATGAAATTCCCAGCACAAAGAAATGATTAATGTTAGAAGAGATGGAAATGCTTATTACCTTGACTCAACTATTGCCCATTGTGTACATGCATCAAATTTCCATAATATACAAATGCAAAAAACAAACATATAAACAAATAAGCAAATAAATAAGAAATATAGCAATGCAGCAAATAAGCATTATGCAATAAGGGGCTAGTGGTGAGAAAGCAGCTGTAAATCTATTTAGAAAATTAGTATGCTAAAATGAGGATCAGGTACTGGGTAAAAGCCTTTTATTATTTTTCTCTTTGAATGATCAAGTGGTACAGAGCAAGGTCACCACAGAATAAAGCTTTGAAGTTAATTTCCTCTCTTTCTGATAATGTGTACTTTGTCAAATTGACCTGACAGATGTAGATACATAAAGAGAAAGAACAGCATTTTCTCTACAGCATTATAATTAGAAAAGTGTTAACAATGGGGTAACGGGTAAATATTTATTATTTCTATTGTTTGGTCTCATTATTTTCCCCACATATGCCAAAAAGTAGGAATGCAATGGATCATTTCATTTCTTGATGTTCTAGTATAACCTAAATAAGAAAGAAAAATAAGTTGCTAACACAGGTTATGACAATAGAATTATACTTCAAGTTGTACAGTGTTTGCTTTCTGAAAGTCTATATTTTATTCCCCCAACCTTCTCTCTAGTACCCCCAAATTAAAATATTCCTAATGGTAAGAAAATTCAGTGTTTTAAATAATTCAACAAAATATCTAGTTCCCTCCTTACATGCCTTAAATTTTTGTGGATTTTTGTAATCATTAAAATTTCACAGAAAGAAAAATAAAACAGAGGGTTAAGGTAGGTGAAGGGAAAGAAAGAAAAAGATCAAATAGAAGTCTGTGACAGAAGCAAAGTATTCTGGCATTTCCCATGTAAAATTTAGGACTGATTTTTCTAGCTCTGATAATAATAACATTGATGTTTTGATAGGAATTGCATTGACTCTGTAGATTACTTTTAGTAAAATGGCCATTTTGATCATTTTCATTTTGTCTATCCAAGAGCATCAGAAATCTTTTCATATTCAATTTCTTTCTTAAGTTTTTTATATGCTCAACAAATAAAATGCTTGTGAGAATTGCTCTATCTAGCCATATCTTAGAACACTAGAACCCTACATGATCAGGTAATGCACAGTGATCTTGAAGAGGAATTCTCTCTTGGAAAGCCCCCTTTGTGGCCTGATATTGAGGAGCACAGTTTCAGGAGTAAAGCAGAACAACAAAAAGTAGGGAGGAATATCTTAGGCAGAGAAAAAGTGTCCCGGGAAGTTGCAGCCTTAGCAGGTGAATCAGATTCCAAAGTTTGGATTTAAACATCACTGCATATTCCTTCATTCAACAGAATGTCTCAAAGCTAATTCTTCTTTTTTCTTTTCTTTTTTTTTTTTTTTTTCAGGGAAAAGACAGAGGTTTTATTTAGGAAAGTGAGGTCTCAAGAGAGAAGACAGGCCATCTCAAGAAGGGGAAGGGAGAGAGCATCTGGGCAAGAGAGTCTTTGCAGCCTTTTCCGTTCTTTTATAGAATTCCCATGAGAGGGAATGGGTGGGTAGCACAGTGGAGGTCTGGACTTCCTCTTCCTTGGGTAAACTGGCTTCTATGGGTGGTGAATGGCTGGTGTCTGACCTTTGTGCTCCTAATGGATCCTTTGTTTACTAAGCATCTCAGGAATCTCAGGTGGGGAGAGGGGCCATTGTAATTAAGGGTGTGGGTTCATTGAAGCATCTACCTAAGATAGAACACACTCTAGAAGGTGGAGTTAGAGATTATGAACTTTCCAGATTTTTAGAACTATACTTTTCCTTCCCAATTCATCTCTTTTCTACCTAATATTTTATTTTCTTCTATCCTACCTCATTTCCCCCTCAAAGTCTTCAGTCCCTTAGTCTTAAGGGTTGATCAAGGACAAAATTCCATCTTCTATAGATTCTTCTGAGCTGACAAGAGGCATCAACCCTGCCTATCTAGGGACCTGAAGTCTCATCCTGACTTATCTAAGGGAGACATAGGGAGGTCAATTTTTTTTTTTTTTTTTGTCTGTAGAACCATCAATCTTTTGATGTTCTGGAAAAGAAGGCATACACATGAGAGATATTAGCCCCTGATTCTTTTAAGACAATAGCCTTAGGAAGCAAGTATTAAGTTCATTTTTAGATTTGTTTTATCTAAAACATTTCCTCAAAGCATTCCATAATCTTGGTACATTATTATTATTATTAATTATTTTAGTGGTGCTGGGGATTGAACCCAGGGCTATTCTACCTCTGAGCTACACCCCCAGCCCTATTTTATTTTTATTTTGAAGCAACTTCTTGCTAGGTCGATGAAAGTCTCACTACTTGTTGAAGCTGTCCTGGAACCTGCAATCCTACTGATGAGGTAGGCTAGGAAGCAAAAAAGTTAGGTAGAAAGAATGGTATTGGGAGGATCCAGGAAAATATAGTTTTTAAAATCTGGAGAGTTAAGCTAACTCCACCCCTTGGAAGTTTTTTTTTCTCTTAGGAAGTCCTGCCTCCACCTGAGGCCCATGCCCTAATCTCCGGAAGTCCTGCCCCCACCTGCAATTTCCGTGCCCATGTGACCACCTATTGCCCACCTGAATCTGAGGAAGAGGAGGATCCAAACTCTTCCTGTGCCCGCCCGCCTGGGATAAAAGACCGGGACGGCAAGAGGCTCGCTTTTTTTTCTTCGACCCATTTCCCTGATGCTCGCAGTTTTGCCCTCCTGCTCCATGCCTTACCCTCCCCTTTTTTCCTGTTTCCCTTTGAGTTCCTGAATAAAAAACCTGCCTGTTGTTCCTGACTGGTATGTGTTAAAATTCTTTTTATCACGGATACCAAGGACCCACAAGTGGGGTTGCGCATACCCCATAACACTACTGTCTAAGCCTCTCAAATACTGAGATCAAGGTTTGCGCCACCATGCCCAGCATCTTAGCACATTAATTAATTCAAAGTTTGAGTTAGAATATTAGAAAATAAGGTTGTCAGAGCTATTAGAAAAATGGGAACTGTAGGGTGATCAAGCATACCCTGGAAGTGTCCTGTTTTTTGCTTTTTTTTTTGTACTACAAGTCCTGCATCCCAAGAAACACCTCAATACCTGGCAAATTAAGATTGTTGGTCACACTAAATAGATGCTTGAAGGATAGAATCTTTCTAGTTACAGAATTTATTTTTTATTTTTTTTCTCAAGAAACCCTTTATCAGAAACCTCCGCGATCATAGGTAGTATTTTCTAAATTTCAAGACAACACCGCAGGTCCATCTGTTTTGACAGGTTTTCTTCTATTGGTAGGGGAGATAATCTACTGTTATTTCTCCTGTACATTTATGAGGCTCTTTTCTCTGTATGCATAAAATGCTTTCTAAATATCTCATTAATCCTCACAACATCCTTATTGGTAGGGGAGCAAGCATTATAACTTCAGGTAGTATGAAGATTCTTGTCACTCTAATAATGGCATTTTATTACTTAGTTTAATGTGATTTTATTGTGGATACCTGGAAGTTTAAAACAGAGTAGCTTTTGCAAATGGGAATAGTAAATAAACAAAAATATCACCTTGAATATAAATGCTTCAGGATAAATGTTGAAGAAGTTTAAGATGGCAGAACACAGGGTGCCTTCTCTTTCATTTTTAAATTTATCTTCCCGTGTAAAATTGTTTCTATGCAAATATTTAAGGCTTTAATATGTTTCAATGTGGAAAAACATTCAATTTGAGAGTTGGAGGTGATGTAGGATCTCTTAGTGTATCATAGTAATTCAACTTGTCAATTTCTTTTTCAGATGAACAAAGGTAGCATGGTATAGTGACAAGATTTCTGGATTGTCTCCACGCTGTTGAGGCCCCTCCCAGGATTTGGGGATGCCAGCAAGTGTCTTAATTTCTCTGAAACTCAGGGTGGTGAATTTAGTAATTGCTGGTGTTCCCTCCACTTCTGAGACAATGGAAAGCAGAAGTTTAGGTAATTTGAGGCTCAGCAGAGGTCACAAAGCCAAGACCCATATGCAAGGCTTTGCATGTCTGTTCTAATGCACTTACCAAAGTTATCTCTCCTTAGTAAATAAAAAAAAATTTTTTCCAAAATTCTTCTACTTTTTCTCTCTTAAAATACAACTCTATTGAATATTTTTCCAATGTTCTTCTGCCTGTATCTCCTGAGATTAAAAATACTATTGAAGCTGGGCATGGTGGTGCATGACTATAATCCCAGTACTTAAGACAGAGGCAGGAGGATACCACGTTTGAGGCCAGCATGGAGTAACACAATGAGATCCTTCTTAAAATAAAAAAATAAAAAGGGTTGGGGTGTAGCTCAGTGGTAGGGCACCCCTGAGTTCAATATCCAGTATCATAGACAAAATGCAATTGAAACTTGCTTAGGAGACCACCTGTATTTATAGATCACCTGCCTAAACAAATTTGCCAAGCACAAATTCTACTTCTTAAATATATATTCTGACCACCTGCTTTATGGATCTGTGATCAGTTCACCAAGTGCATTAGAGGGCAAAGTCAGGATTTTTTAGGAGAAGAGTAATAAAGCCATAAACCCCTATAGTTGTAGAAAATGAAACTTTTACAATTACAAATATTTCTTAACAAAAGCTCATTTATCATAACCTATAACTTGAGAAATTCAAAAATCAAATTGGCACTCATCTTAATGAGTAGGAATATTGGTCTACTTATCACATTGAGCATTTTTTCTTTTTATTTCTATTGGAATAATCTTTTTCTTCCAAGGAAAAAACAGTTGCTACATATTTTGATTGTTTTGTTTGCATATTACAGAGATTGAAAACATAATAATTTCCATTTTACAACCTAGTGTGTGTTGGCTGTGTGAGGCAACCAGGGAGACAGACTAAACAGAAATAGTTTCTGGATTCCTAAGCTGGTGTTTTATCCATTAACTTTGGTATTTCATCTCCCCCTGTGGCAGGTTTACAGCAAGCATTCTGTCTTGGGCAGTGGTACCATTTTATTCTCCTATATAATTAAGATAGAATGGTCACAGGAGTGATTTGTAGTGGCTCTAGAAATGGTAATTAAGGTTGCTACCTTCACATTGTCAGGCACTTATTTTTTCCCCAAACATTAAATGAAACAAACTGTTTAATTACCTGCGAAGCTATATCTGTCTCTTAGAAATTAAATTTTGTGTCCAAGTGAAGGTGAAAGTGGCCATTTTAAATGAATTACTGGCCATGCAAGGATTTCATTGAGCAAAGATTGTGCCACTGATCATATGACTAACACAGCCTAAACAAAAATTTCATAGGTCCTGTAAGGACTTAGTCACCTTTTTTATACACTGTTGTAAAGTTAGGTCACAAATTCCAAGGTATTTGGGAGCTTATTGCTGGATATAAATATTAGGCTTAACGATATTTCATCAAATCTAAACCATGTTATCTTTTGTGAATGACCTCGAAGGTAAAAAAATAAAAAAAAACCCTTCCCAATCATTATTTTAGTGATTTAAATGTGTGAATAAAGCATGTCCTCAAATTGATACAATGTGGTTGTTTTAAAAGTTTTATTATCTATTGTCCCAGATCTGTGTCAATATTGGGTGGACTTATAAATAACAACAAAAGTATAATCTTTTAGTTTTGACAAGATCCAATATCAGGGACTGTTATTTCATATAGGAAAGTGAGAGATATAATATTAGACACTGATTTTTGTTTTCCAGTACTATTTTTTATACGTATATGATTCAAATCACTTCCAAGGGACTTTCTTTTGAGAATTCATTTTATATATGAAAATACTTTATAATATTCCAAGAAAAAAAGCATCATTATTTGCAAATAGACCCTAAACAATGCCTGGGGTGCAATGTTACATATTTTCACTTCCATTTTATTCCTAGTTCATAGTAGCTGTGGGTAGGGAATACACAAATCCAGGAGTAAAGCAATGCTATATTATTTGGTGCTGGCATTTGTATGTGAATAATAGCATCATTTAATATTTTCTCCAACCATCAACCAAATGCTTGCTGACATTATACTCTAATTTTGTAAGATACAGAGTCAGGTGTCATAAATGACAGAGGAGGTGAGCTGCAAGACTCAGTTTAATGTCTCATTTTTTTCCCCCAGGGTTTGAGATAGAAATATTCTGAAAAATTCACTTCAATGCCTATGAATCTTCATAAATGCAAATTCTATTGACTTTAACATTCAATTTGCTAGCAAGCTTGAAAGGTTTCAAATTGCACTTGAAGATGCCTTCTTTTTGGCAGTCAACAATAAATATTTTCCAAGCAGTCAATGACATTAGAGCTAAGTCATAGTGAAACCACAATTCAATGCATGAATATTAAAATGTAGATTTTCATTCATTCACAGTTGGCAATGTTACTGTCTCTCTAATGGTGGTGAAAAAGAAAGCTTCAACAGCATTTTTGCTTCCTGTATCTAGCACTGAACTTAATTCCTGATACATTGTGTGCACTAAATACATATTTGTTGAATATAACTTCTGGTCATACTAAATCACTAATTAGTTCGTTCAAGAAATATATTTTGATCACTTGCTTTTGGTCATTTCTCCAAGGAAGCAATACAGTCACTATCTACTTTTTAGTTCCTATTCCCGCACTTTCCTTTCTCCTGCTCTCTTTTCTCACTATAAAATAGACTTGATTATCTTTAGCTTGGCTGCTAGTACCTCATTTTCACTTGATTTCCCATTTCCAGGATCAAGTACTTTTCATCTGTCTAGCTATTATTGTCAAAGCCGGCTCCTTCATCTGTCATGCTGACCCATCTTTCTGTACCTGGAGTTCTTCATCAATTTTCCATTGTATTGAACATCAAGTCTACAATATTATCATTATTCTCTAAAGCTTTCACCAGGAAGATCAAAATACTTTCCCTTTTTGCATCACCACTGCTCCCTGTTGCTTTTGTTTGCCTTACATTTATCTCCCTTGTGTGTGCCTCTTTAAATTACTAACATTTTTTAAAATTTCAATTTACTTTTGCTTTTACTGACATTGTACCCCATAAATAAATTGTCAACATTTTTCATCCTTTTTTTGTGAAGCATAATGCTTCTTGGCATACTATCTTATTTTGGCACACAAAACATCATTTAAATAAGAAAACTTATAAAATTTCACTGTTATCACTAGATTTTCATAAACTATTCAAATTAATAGTTTATAATTGTCCTGACCAATCAATAAAGTAAGACTTCTTTTGATTATGCCTGATCTCTCCTATAGCAATTGAGAGTAATAGTTGTCTTGGAGACACCTGTAAAATTTCCTTGCCCGAGTTATGCTACATAGAATATCTTATATTTCATTTGCTTCTTGGTATATGAACTATTCCACTGTTGGTATATCTTGTACACGTTCTCCCATGTCTATGTTGTCTCTTTTAAGTCACAGATTGTTTACATCAAACAATCTATGACTTTTATATTTTCTCTAAAAATATAAAAAAGTGCTTATATTTTCTGCTTTGGTCAGCTATATTAGATATTCTTAAAAACAAAGAATATAAGTAACCAGATACTTGAAATGTTTTGAAAAGGGTTCAGTTCAGTAATTGATATGATGATATTTTGCTAAGAAAAATAAAGTTCATTTTTCTAGGGGGGAAAGACTATACTTAGTACATAATCAGTGAAATGTTTCCATTAGACTTGATAGTTTTACTTTCCCTGTAAAGTTGTGGTTTTCATATCTTAGCATACATAGAGAAAATTAAAGAACTAATTAAAATTATAAACACTCAGGCCTTAGTAGTAGTAATTTAGTTTATTTGTCCTAGAATAAATCTCAATAATCTGCAATTTTAGATTTAAAAATTTAGTTTCTTACTAAATTTCCTGATAATTTGATATTCTTTTTATATTAGTCCAGGTGGATTTATTCCATTATTTGCCTAAGAAGATTTAATGAACCTAGAATTATTATATATATATATTTTATTACTTTTTACTATTGTCATTTGGAATAAAAATTCATATTATATTATTCGGCATTTTTATTGGAATTTCTGTCAATAAAATGAGGCTTTCAGATTTTCTGTTTTATATAGCCTGTGGACTACATCAGTCTCCTATAATACACTGTATTATTTTGACCTTTTCCAATTGTGGAATGAAATTGACTGTTAGTCCTACTGTATCATTTTACAGATTCTAAATAGTCTTTGGGAAAAAGTCATCAGAGCCACTTTTAACAGAAATGGGATATGCAGCAAATATAAACTTCAGGACAAACTTGTTCTTGATATTGAATAAGGGTTGAAGCTATGCAGAAATTAATAAACATTGTTTCAGCAGGTAGATAACAGGAGAAGTAGAGGAGCTATTTTTTAAAAAACTTGGATATAGTTTATGGAAACAATTATTTCTCCTCTCCCTCCTTCTCTCATTACAAAAGAGCTATTGTCGCCGGGCGTGGTGGCGCACACTTGTAATCCCAGCATAGCATTCGGGAGGCTGAGACCAGAGGATCCAGATTCGCGGCCAGCCTCAGCTACCTAGTGAGGCACTCCACAACTTAGTGAGACCTGGTTTCAAAATAAAGAATAAAAAATAGGGCCAAGGGGTATAGCTCGGAGGTAGAATGTCCCTGGGTTCAAACCCCAGTACCGCAAAAACAAAAAACAAAAAACAAAAAACAAAAGAGCTATTGTCTCATCCATTCCCTAGAAAGACATTCTCTTAGCCAAAAAAAACAAAAACCAAAAACCAAAAACCAAACAAAAAAGAGCAAAAAACTCTACCATTGATTTCTATTCCTGTCTATTTCTACTCCCATAACTTTTCCATCTCCCATTACCAGAAATTGGTAGCATAAGCAAATGCATTTTGGAATTTAGGGGGCTTTAAGCCTTGCTTTTTACTTAATTTCTCTTTACACTGGATTTTTGTGCTCAATATTTTATTTTAGGAAGAAATTTAACCATTTCTGATTTAGTTCTAAGTAATGATATGCTTCAAGACAGAGATCACCATGTTTATTTTGCAGTGTTACTTTCTTTGATTGAGTACCACATTATCTACTTTAATATTATGCAGTCCACTAAAAAAGGCAGATACCTTATTAAGTCACAGATCTGTAAGAAAGAGCTAATTTGTGTAGAACTAGGGTTTTAGGACTTTTGTCCTCAATTGTCTTATGGAAACACTGATTTATATATATATATATATATATATATATATATATATATATATCACATATATATATTATATATACATAACATATATATAACACATATAAATTATATATATAACATATATATAACTTAAAAGTACTGAAAGGATTTCATTCATGTTTGAGAAATACAATACATGGACAGAAAAAGAGTAGACTTAAAATTATATTTAGTATTTAAGGTAACATATGTTTAATTATATTAAATACCAAAAATATTTCAGTGGGTCCTATACTATAAAATATAGATAGTATATATTTTATAAGTATATATACATAAAATACTACAAATATTTCTGATATAAATATTTGATTCCTCCTCAATATACATTGGTAAAAATTCATAGTCAAAGCCGGGCATGGTGGCGCACGCTTGTAATCCCAGCATTCGGGAGGCTGAGACCGGAGGATCTGGGTTCACGGCCAGCCTCAGCTACCTAGTGAGGCACTCCGCAACTTAGTGAGACTCGGTTTCAAAATAAAGAATAAAAAATAAGGCTGGGGGTGTAGCTCGGAGGTAGAATGCCCCTGAGTTCAATCCCCAATACCGCAAAAAAAAAAAAAAAAAAATTCATAGTCAATTAATTCCTAGGTTTTTTAGCCTGTTTGTGTTTCAACACCACTTTCTCTATATCTGTGGAGGAAGATCCTATTTATCTTTGTTTGTAAGGAGGTACTACACTGGATGAAAAATCAAGTTTGATGCCAGGTGTTCTGGTTCATGCCTGTAATCCTAGTACTTGGGAGGCTGAGATGGCGGATCACAGGTATGAAGGCAACCTCAGCAACTTAGTGAGACTCTGTTTCAAAACAAACAAACAAATAAAGATGGTCTGGAGACATGACTTGGAGGTAGAATGCCCTCACCAGTAACACAAACACACACACACACACACACACAGACACACACACAGACACAGACACAGACACAGACACACAAACATATACCTCCCTCACACACACAGAAAAATCAAGTTTGAAAGCAAGACTGCCTTGTCTTGTCTATATCCTACTTAACACTATACATCCCTTCAAGAGCCATGGTTTCTTTATATGTTGAATGCTACTAAAATTATTTGTAGAGGGGTGAGGTTTCCATATAATGTTGTAATATACAAAGTAACCATTGCAATGCCTGACGCGTAGCTGACTCTTAGCAAATCATATCTACAATCATGGTTGAATTAATGATGATGATCTATAATTTAAAATTTTCATATTTTTTTAATCAAGTCCTTACTTCAGAACATCATTTTCTTTGTAAATTGGAGGGTGTATTTTAAATTTTTCAATTATTTTAAATAATTGTTTTTTCTCTAATGTTTTCTGCAAAATAACTACCATGTATTCTTATTACCCAAGGCCCATTTCTTTGCCCCTGATTCTTCTATGACCCAACTTTGGGTCCCTAGGTGGGGAAGATAAATTAGCCCATTCTGCTTTCCATGAAGAACATTTTTCACTGGATGCAGCTATGATGAAATATATGCCATATATATGTAAACATGGTTCCCATGACACTTCCTAAGTTGCTTAACACCCCAGCCATTAAGTATCATTGCCCGCTACTGATGGTAGTAGGTAGGTCATAGAAGAGACAATAGAGGAAAATAAATTTCTCTGTGTGAGTTATCATTGAACCTAAACTCTTCGGTAATGACTTAAAAAATATGACATTAAAAGGGACTGAACTGAATTTGGTGGAGAAATTTCAGGGATAGGACTCTGGCCTGTGAGTTAACTCACTAAGTTCTGTGTGCATGTATGTCACTATCACTACGAACTACATTATGATGTGGGACTATAATGCACCAATAAAAGCAGAAAAGTCAAAAAAGGGTTCATAAATAGTTCTTCCCCTTTACCTAGAGTGGACAAGCAATAATATATTATTCAAATGAAATGAGCTAATTCTCTTTAGTTGGACATTGATTTTTAAATGATATTCTCAAGTTCAAGTTTAATTCTTCACTAAAAATTTCTAATGATTATTTCCCAAAGTCCAAGTGCCTGTTAAAACTGCCACTGCAATTTATAAACTGGGGTTCTATGTGATGCAAGCCATTTTATACATTTATCTCTTTTTGGCAGTTCCAACAGCTAAAGACTTAGTATGAATATGAATTTCATTATTGTAATTTTACTTCGATTCTAAATCATTAATATTGATGATAAGTAAGTGATAGAGTTATCCAAGGTAAATAGTAATATATAGTCACAATATCTCTCATTGCCTTTGCAAAATGAACCACTGAAATATAATAGCAGAGATTTAGCCAGAAATCACAATATTTCTATTTTCTCCACCACACACACTATTTATCCCATTATAAAACTAAGACTATGGTCTCATTACTGAAGGTTAATTTTATTCATAAAGCATCAATCATAACACTGATTTCCACATCTTCTGAACTTTAGTTTTGATCTAGCCTCATCTTTTTCAAAATCCATTCCACAGTAACCTAGGATTCTTGGGTTACATGTAATACTATTTATAAACTATGCATGGGATAGAAATCTACAACCGTCAACTATACCATACATTAAAATAGAGACTATATCTTACAATCAACTGTCGACCTACTTTATATTCAAACTTGCAACTTTTCACTCAATTCTCTGTTTATCTTTACTCATTTTATCACAACTGATAGGTTTCAGAATTTCAAAAATATGGAATTATCTTGTCTAATTTTGCTCAGTTTCTATGGAACCCATATGTTGTTGAAAGAAAACTGTACTGAACAGAATTAAGCAGTCAAGAAAGAATTCATTCAAGATGATTGTAAATAAAAACTTTAAAACATATTAAGATAAAAAAAATGCACAAACAGAAAACCTGAGGAGTGGGAGACTATTGTAATAGGGAATATTCAACTCAACTTCAAAGAAACAAAATGGTAGGAGGGTTTCAAATGACTGGGGTGAGCTAGTGGAAAAGTACTAAAGAATGCTAGGGCAGAAGTTGGTCCATGTGGTTAGGCCATTGATTTTTGTTAATTGATATTGAAGAAGTTAGGAAGTTAGGTTCCTACTGTCTCACAGCAGTTGGATAATGAGTATACCTCCTTAGATTATTAGATTTCAAAGAGATGGCTGCCACGTCCCTGAAAAAGATATTCCTGGATGGTAAAACCAACGGGCTGGTACATTTATATTTCAAAGGCATAGATAAAGAATTCGTAATGTCAAGTTCCTTCAAATAAATGCTTTGAGAAAAGACTGATGAAGGGTTTATGGTCAGGACGAAGCCTGTCTAATGTTTGATGAAATTGAGAGGACTGTTAGGGTTATTAATACCATGGTCATGCCAATCTTCAATTGTAAAACTCCACTAGTACCACAACAACAACGTGTTCCTGGTAGTGAGTTGTTCTTAGAAAAGTAATGTATTCCTGGTAGCACATTTGTGTCTTACAAAAGGAGAAGCTGACTAAATATCCATCAAGTATAATAATTGCTCATTATTACTTTTTCTGCTTTATGAACAGATTTATTAGTAACAGCTCTTCCTCATTTCCCCAAATAATCATAAATTCTGGGACAGGTTTTTGAAAGTTGTTATTGCTCACTGGAAAATATAATCTGAGGTATAATTTTTCTGACAGATTTAAAGATGATACTCATCAGCCTTATCCCCTCACCATATGGCAGTTTAAAGCATTGTGTGTGTATATGTGTGTGTGTGTGTGTATAGGGGGTGTTGGTCACAGACTTAGCTCTAGTGGACCCAGTGTTCACTTGTGCTTTCTTACCCTGGGTTTTTCTTTGGTTTAGTGTCACCTGGGACAATCTGCTTAACTGCTTAGAATCCTACTTCAATAGCTCTGGCAGATTAACAGCTCCTTCTGTTTTCCTGAAAGTGGCATGTTGAGAACCATTTGATAGATATAGAATGCCTCAGGCCATGTGGGGAAGGAAAGATTCCACATTAGTGCTGTATTAACAAAGGACAGCTGTTGAATTCTTTGTATTTGGTTATATTGACCCATCTATACACAACTCTTTCATACATACTTCTGAAATTCAGTATAATTTGTTTATAGCTCCTTTATTTTTTTTTTAAATCCTGCTTTTAAAAAATCCTGCTGGGTGTGATTGGACATGCCTGGAATCCCAGTACTTGGTAGGCTGAGGGGAGGATTGCAGGTTCAGGCTAGCATCAACAATTGAGTTGTTATGCACAAATCCAGGGTGCCCCACCAAGAATGTACATGTCACATAGAGTATTGTAATAAACAAGAAGGAGATTTTATTACTAATCCAGATCAGGGTTGAGTCTAACCTGGATTAGGGTTCCGCCTAAGTAGAGAGGTGTCATGGCAGTGGAACCCAGTACCTGGGTTCATTCAGCCTTATATAGAGTTGTACAGAGGCGGGGAGAAAGGTAACACAGAGAAGGCATGGGGATTGGTGGAGCCTGTTACCGGAAGGGTGGGGGCTGTTTCAGGAAAGGAGAGGGCTGTCAATGCCCTACACAGTGAGGCCATCAGCAACTTAGCAAGACCCTGTTTCAAAATAAAACAAACAAAAAAATAGGGCTGGGTGTGTAGCTCAGATGTAGAATGCACCTTGTTTCCATCCCCAGTAAAACACACACACACACACACACACACACACACACACACACACACACACACACACACATCCTCTTTTTAAAATTACTTGTAAGGTCTACATTCCCAAATGCTTTGCTGCTCAGGAGTATCATTTACTATCCTTGTGATTGTTGGGAAGGATAGGAGGACAAGAAAAAAAATGAACAACTAAACACTGGATTATTGTTGTTGGGTAAAATCGCAGTATTTTAGACAAATATGCTTCAAAGCATTTTATCTATAAATATTATTCAGTAGTTGAAGGTTAGCCATAAAATCTTTCTAAAATTTTAATTTCAGCTGAAAAATGCATCTCAGACCTTGACTTTTCTTTCTCTCTTCTTTTTTCCTTCAAAAAAGCAGCTGCAGGCTCAACAAAGCAGTCCCAAGGATACAATTAAACTCAATTGCTTTCTAATGTATTCTTCACCCTTTACAACTAGTACACTTCCACAGTAATACTCTACTTAGGGTAACAATTATCCTGTGATTTGGATTCTTTTACATAAAATGTTGCAATGGCAAGAATACTATTTACATACAAACTATAATATATAATATAAGATGGAAAATCCAGAAAAAAATGAATTTAAATTTGGCTTTGCTTTGGCTACAATTTTAGAAACCAAAATAACTCACTTTTCAGACTAATAATGCCAGTTCCTTTCAAGGACACCATATTAAGTGAAATAGAAACTATAGGGTAAGATCCTGCTACATGGAAAGGTTAAGGAAAGCCCTTTAAATGTGGTAAAGAAAGTTCTGCAGCTTTCATCTCTGTACCTCTCTAGCAAGTCACGCCAAATTATTTTCCTTGTTTGTAACTGAGTGAAGAATCAGGGAAGGGAAGTTAGAACAAAAATTACTTTTAGGTTTCTTTTACTTTGAGAAAAACAAAACCTCTCAGGTAGATCTAGTCATGTTCTGGGAGTTTTACAATGTTTAGTTCTCAGTGCAACCTTGACAGTTAGGAATATCAGTATCACAACTATAGTGGTGGAAATCCAAGGTTGAGCAATTGGTCCAAGATCATGCTACTGATAAGTTATAGTCAGAAGTCAAATGCACATTCTTCTAGCCCTAAATCCCACACTGTTATTTGTTGCCTTTTGTTGTCTCTTTTTAAAATCCAGAGTACTGTTTCATGCAAATGGATTCAGAGATTTTTGTTTGTTTGTTTGTTTGTTTGTTTTTGTGGTACTGGGAATTGAACCTAGGAACATTCTGTCTCTGAGCTACATCCCCAGCTCTCTTTATTTTTATTTTACTTATTTATTTTTCTGCTTTGAAACAGGGTCTCACTAGGTTACTGAGAATCTTGCTAAGTTGCTGAAGTTGATCTCCAACCTGCAGTCCTCTTGTTTCAGCCTCCCTGATACTAGGATTACAGGTGTGCACCACCAAACCTGGATGGGTTCAGTTTTGGCATCATAGATTAGCACATTTTTGTTTGTATGGTTAAAATAAATTCACTCTCTCTTCTCAGAGCTAAATATATACTTTTAATGTTACACATGGGGAAGGAAGCAAATCAAATAATGAGATCTTCATATTGAATGTATCACTATAAATCTCAATATCATGTACAATTACAATATACCAATAAAATAAAATAAATGTTATATATTAATGTAATTATAATAGTAGCACAATTAAATATGAGGAACACACTAGTACACTAGTACTACTTACTTTGAAAGACTTATTTCAGAGAATCCCATAGCTGAAGTACTTGGATTAATTTTACAGTTTATATATATAATATATATTATATAAATAAATATAAATATATAAATAAAATATTTATATACATAAAATAAAATATTTATATAAATAAAATATATATAAATATATATTATTTTTAATTGGTGCACTGTAATCATACATCTTTGTTAGGTAAAGCTGATAAAGGCATACATGCACACATTTCTCATTTAACTCTTCCCCAATTCCTGCCCTACTCCCTCACCCTCCTTCCTTCTCAAGTTCAGTTTAGTGATTTGACTTTGATATGTTCATGAAAGTACATCATGTGCATTAAGGTGTCCCCCCTCTGCCCATCACCTTCTGTTAAGTCAAATTCTTTGCTTAATTTTAAAGTTTCTAAAAGTAACAATAAGAAAACCTCAAGCAATAGATATGATGTACTGGATGACCACAGTGAACATTTTTCTATATACTTTGGTTAAGGACAGTCTCATTCAAATAAACCCTAGCTTGCAGTAGGGCTTATTTAGAAGTGGCAGAGTTTTGTTTTGTTTTGTTTTGTTTCTTTTTCATAGTGAGAAGTATCTTTAGATGTGAAATCCTATTCTTCTACTTGTGATACTAAGGATTACAAATTAAAACCACGATAGTCCCATTTCAGTCCTGCCAAAATATAATCTGCATTTTAGGAAGATCCCCAGCAAGTCCTCTGCATATTGAGTCCTCTGTCCTAAAGTAGGAGGGCCCAGGGCACTTCTAATTCTTTATTATAAAGTAATGGTTTGGTCCTCAATCCATGTTGTTCATTAGAATCACTTGTGTGACTTAAAGACTTGTGTCCATTGCAGACTTGTTGAATCTGAAAATCTATGTTTTAGTATGTTGGCGTGAGACACAGGTACTTGGGTGAAAATCAATCACCCCACCTCCAATGCACACACATGAACAGAAAAACCGTATATCTTCAACTTAATATAAAAATGTTTGTGGGTGATTCTCATATGACCAAAATTCAGAGGAAGAAAAATTTAGCTAAATCTCTGATACAGAACAAGACATCCTAAATAAAAGCAGTCTTCTGAAAAAGACACAGTTTATCTAATATTTACTCTATTGCCATCAATTATAAATTTATTATTTCAAGTTTTGTAGAATGTTATATTATCTTCAATGTCCACAACTTCTAAAGGAGTTTTCTTCTTTATTTGTTTGTTTTTTTGCGGTACTAGGGATTGAACTCAGGGGCATTCTACCTCCGAGCTATACCCCCAGCCCTATTTTTTATTCTTTATTTTGAAACAGGGTCTCACTAAGTTGCGGAGTGCCTCACTAGGTAGCTGAGGCTGGCCGCGAACCCGGATCCTCCGGTTTCAGCCTCCCGAATGCTGGGATTACAAGCGTGTGCCACCACGCCCGGCTGAGTTTTCTTCTTTAAATACATATTCTTCTACCTCTGCCTTTGATATGAAATATCTCACATCGTATTTTGAACTTTTGTGTGCAGTGTCATTGATAACATACATGTTTGAATATTGTTTATACTCCCACTTTACCTAGAAATTTATCTAGAATACTATATAATCAGCATTCTGTTTGCTTAGAAACCAAATGAATGAATAAATGGATGACAACACAAAGGATTGTAAAGATGCAAAAACCAATATAATGTAGTCAAATACCAACTGAATCAGGAATTACGACCCTTAATTCTAACCCTCCTCTGTTCTTAAATCAAGTGTGACCTTTGTTTTAATATTTTTTTTTTTTGCAGAAACATTGGTAGAGTTTTTTAAACACACGTGAAATTTGAAACAACATAATCAATAATTTTTAAATAAAATTCTCATCATCATTTTGAAAAGTATCTTTGCGTGTCTTAAAACCTATTTCTAATTAATTAATAAAGTCACGGAATTATAGATTATTCTTATACATAATTGTTAATTTATAGCACAAAAATTAACAGGGCATTCATTATCTACCCTCCCAAGTATGAAGCAGGGTCTCACTAGCTGCTGAGGGCCTCACTAAGTAGCTGAGGCTGGCCGCAAACCCAGATCCTCTGGTCTCAGCCTCCCAAGTACTGGGATTACAAGCATGCGCCACCATGCCAGGCTAAGTATGGCTGATTTTATTTTCTTTTTTTAGCTAAACAAAATGCTATTATATCATATATATACAGTAAGTTGGTCATTTCAAATTTAAATAGTTCTATGCATTTTCACAGTAAATTTTTAAAAATTTAGATTACCTTGATTTTTAATATAGAAAATATGTATGTGCTGTGCTGACAAAAGTTATAATGTAAAAATTGTCAGAGTCATATCCCATCACATTTATCATCTTTGGTTACAAGCAAGTAATGGGTCTAAGTTACATTTAAGAGAAGAGCCTGGATTATTGGGAACACATAAAAAATATATTTTCCCCATTTCAAAGTTCTCCAAATGTCATACTATTGAAGTATTAGCTCAAAGTCCAAAATATCATCTCAATATTCCAAGTCTGATGTTTAGACTATTTAAAGTTTCTGTGTGAGAGAAATACGGGCATGGATTATCTAGTTCCTCTACTTGAGGTCTCAAAAGCCTGTAATCAATTTGTTAGCTGAGCTGCATTGTTGCTTGGGACTCCACTAGGGAATGATACACTTCTAAGCCCTGTCAGGTTATTGGAAGGATTCGTTTTCTTGCAACTCTATGAACAAAAGCCCTAGCTTTCACTGGCTATGCAAGATGACAGAGGAATGCGGTCAGCTTGGGGCTGGGAGCCTCCAGATAATAGCCAAGAATAATATGAAGACCTCAGTCTCACGGTCACATGAAGATATGTTCTGCTGACAATCTGAGAAAGAATGGCATGAGGGCCATTCCTCATTTGAGCTTCTAATGAGTGCTCAGCTCTAGATAACACCTAAACCAGCCTGGTTTAACTTGGAAAATCATGATATTTGCAATTTGCTTTTTAAACTTAAATCACCTCTAATTTATGACATGAGCACAAATAAGTCATTATATCTTAATACTTAACTTCTTCATACATACAATATAAAATGGTATTTAAGCACACAAGCCATATAACCAAATCTCCTGAGTTCACATCCCAGCTTTGCTGTGTATTAGTTACTAACTTCTGCAAGCCTCAGTTTCCTTCACTAAGTAATATTGCTGTATTATAGGGTTATTATGAAAATTAAATGAGATGTATCTGCAATTCAGGCATCCAGTGAATGTAAAGTATTTAATATGCCTGCATATTATAAGAATGGGGGACATTTTATCAGCATTTTTTTCTAGATAAGAGTAAGTATTTATGAATTTTTTTTCCAGGAACCAACATTAGAGATGACAGTATTGACATATTACTATATTTCACAAAAATCTATCCAATTTGAGGATATAATTATTTTTCTTAATCTCATGAAAGCATGTGATTTTTCAATGCATTGGTGAAAGGATTGTATTAATTTGAGATAGTACTTTAAATTAAACAACTATGAATTTCTTAGATCTCAGGATTATTACCTTGTCAGCATGGCAGCTTCTTAAAGGACTTTTAAATCAAAGTCTGTTTATTATTTTCACAGTTATAAATCCTAAAAATTGAAGTCTTCAGTAAATTAGGGGAGAAAATGCCATCGGCAGGGTTCTGCCATATTTGGATATAAATTTTAAGTATAATTCTTGGTAGCATATTGCTGGCATTATTTTGTTTTCTACTTGTTAGTGTGACTTTTTTTAAACTGTGACTTTTGTTATGCCCTACCCCTATCTTTTTATAATACTGGAGATTGAACCAGGAACACTCTACCACTGACCTACATCTCCAGTCCTATTTTATTTTGAACAGGCTCTCACTAAGTTGCTGAGGCTGACCTTGAACCTGCAATCTTCATAATCAAAATTGCATTTTTACTAAAGTTTTTCTTTGGCTCTCTCTTCTAGTGAACCAATTTACTGATCAACAGTAACCTTCTGCTATATAATATAGATGTTTAGAATTATTAATTTCTAAATATTAATTACATATATCTAAATTCTTTTTCTAAACATGTTTCTAAATTTTCTATTTTACAGAGATCAATATAGTTTTGCTTAAAATTTGTATAAAACATGGTACATTCAGGCCTTACTTTACTGACAACATATTTTGGTCATTATAAATTCTGTTTTGGACATAGTCTATATAGGGGCTGTCTCCTTTTGATGTCTATTTCTCTCCATATTATGTAGTGGCATACAAATAAAACATCTTTAGTAGTTTGTTCTTTTCCAGGAAAAAATAGCCTCTGTAAACCTTGCAAAAACAGACTAAGTGAAATCAGATTTCTTCTTTCAAAATTTGTTCAGTGAATAATTATTACGATTAGTCATTGTGTTGGACATGAGCATAAAGTATAATAAATGTCATTCATCCATCAATTCATTAATTTGGTCACTTAATTATTTACTGAAAGACAATATGTAACTAATTATTCAATGTGCCCAGATCAGACCTTGAATTTGATCAAAGTATCAACAAAGTGTCTAGGGATAATTGTTCCATGAATGATTTTGTAAGATATTAGGCATTATGAAGGAATATAAGTAATATATAAGCCATCCTAAGTGGCTGACTTAGGTAGTGAAATCCAATAACTTTTTGTAGAGGTAACAAACAGAACTGAATGACATAAAGGGGATAGAAAATAAAAAATCTGGGAAATAGATTTTCAGTCACAGGAATATTTAGGGCAAGTCATCATGGGAAAGTGAATTTAGTGTGCTTAGAAAACAGGAATATGAAGTTTATGATTAAAGTAAAGAATAAAAAATAGGATTGGGGGTATAGCTCAGAGGTAGAATGTCCCTAGGTTCAATCCCTAGTACTGCAAAAATGAAAAAATAAAGAAAGAAAGAAAGAAAGAGTGAATTATCATATTAAGAGCTTTTAAATGTAAATACTAAAGGATGTATAAGAGTTATCTTAAGAGGGGTAAAGAGAAAAGGAATATCATAAACCATGTTAAAATTTTTATCCTTATTCTGAGCAAAATAAGAAATAAGTAAAAATTTTATCTAAGAGGTGACATAATTCTTTTGGTCAAATCTGAGGGCATATAAGAATCATCTGGTTTTCACGCTAAATTTAGACTTTCAATGGAACAGATATAACAAGTCTATTTCTCTTACTCCAAAACTTTGGTGAGGCAATATGAGTATTTAATTTCTCAGAAGTCTGGTAGTGTAAAAGATATACTTTGTGTACAAGGGAAGATTGTACACAAAGAGTAAGAATTGCTAAATTCTCAGAAATCTGGTATGAAGGAAGATTGAAAGTCTATCTTCTTCATCCTGAACTGCTTTTAAGATTTTTTAATGCATCTTGCATAAGCTGTTGGAGAAGCTGTAAAAAGTATTGGTACATGAGAGACTAAAGCGAGGGATGAATTTTTTTTATCTGAACATAAAGGTCTTGAAACCCTGTCACTCATTTCATGAACTAAAATCTTCACCTAAGTGGATACTTAGTATGTGAAGGGGTCTGAAGAAATATTAAAAGTGCTACCTCATTTATTTTTAAGCATTATTCTTTATAATCAATGTTTAAAGAATATTGGGAAGTACTTGCAATTAAATTGACACTTCCCAAATTTTTGTAATTCTATTACAGCAAAAAGACAAGAAAATTTAGATCAATGGGGGGGGGGGGAATCAGTTTTATTGATATAGTGCACCTGTTAGGTTGCTTGATTCTTGCCACATGAAACCATTTTTGAAATCTTCTTTACCTTTGCAACCTCTGCTGTTGGAGAGAGGAAACACATTTCATGTTTTCATTGTTAAGCTTTCCAAGAATTTCCAAACGGTAAAGGAGAGAACAAGGATATGCATCAAGAAATTGCTTTTCCTGAAATGAGGCCTCCATCTGTATAGTGAACAAGATGTAAATTTTTACACTATTTGACAGCAACAACCACTGACTTTCTTTTCAGCTTTTTCATCCTGAATATGGATAGCCAGCATAGTACTAACAGGTACCTTGCCACTTTGTTACTATGATAAGAATATGTTCATTGTTGTATATCTTTAAAACAGAATTTTGTAAAGTTGAATATAGATTTGGGGGAATTATCGAATATTTTTCTTTTTAGATTTTAAAATATGTTTCACATTTTACAGTTTGGGTTTCATTTCTTTTCTTTATCACATTGCCAGTGAGTTTCTTAGAAATGCAAGAAAAAAGCTGGGCACAGTGGTGCATGCCTATAATCCCAGTACTTGAGAGACTGAGACAGGAGGATCACAGGTTTTAGGTCAGCCTCAGTAACTTAGACCCTCTGCAACTTAGTGGGACCTTGATTCAAAATAAGAAATAAAATAGGGTTTGGGGTATAGCTCGAGAGTAGAGTGCCTCTGGGTTCAATATCCAGTACCACCAATAAAACTCACACACACACACACACACACACACAGAGAAATATAAGAAAAATATAGTTGGCAAAGCAGGTGGTAAGGTCATTTTTTGTTGGTAAACTCATTCTGTTGTGTCGCAGACCTCATGTGAAAAAAAATGCCTATTAGCTACAGAGAGATAAAGCATGTTTTTGAAGGTCTGATCTAATTTCATCATCCTTTAATTGCTGATCAGCACTGGCATTTTAAATTTTTAGAAAATCTCTGTAATGTCAAAATTCAAAGCTACATGTTAAAATTATGAATTTGAATCATGAATGCCAAACTCTGTCATGTGGACTGAAATTTTAAGAGAATTTGTGCTAAAGTTATTGGATTGACTTATCTCTTATTATCAGCTGTTTCTGTTTTATTTGGACTGATGCCCTTGGCTTAGAATTTTTCACATAGATTAAGTGTGCTTACAAACTATATTTTTAGTAACACGTTTATTTACTCTTAGTGACACTATATTGCTTACATTACATTGCTCATATTTTCAGTATTCTCTGAAACTTTTAATTTGTTCAAACTTTTGTTTCTGGCATTTCTTACCTGCCCTTGTTACTATGCAAAGATAAAATTAGAGAAACAACAGAATGAAAAGAAAAACAGTACAAGCAAGATTTAGAACTGGTAAGGGGCTGCTATGCATTGCTCCCTTTGTGCCCAAAGTTTTACTCTTCAATCCAGGACCGAAAAAGACCAGAGAGTGTGTCTCAAGCAAGTTTTTTGTTTTTTTTTTTGTTTTTTTTTTGTTGTTGTTGTTGTTGTTGTTTTTTTTTTTTTTTTGTATAAGCAATTAGTATTTTTTAAAAAATCACAAGAAATTTTAATTGTCAGTTGTACTGCAAGGGAATACTGCCTTAGAAATACCATGATATTGCTAAGTGTGGTAGTATATACATACATGTAAACCCAATATTTGAGAGCCTAAAACAAGAAGTTACAGATTTGAGGACAGTCTCAGCAATTTAGTGAGGCCCTCAGCAACTTAGCAAAACTCTGTTTCAAAATAAAAATGAAAAAGCACTGGAGTGTAGCTTGATGTTAGAGAGCCCTTGAGTTTGATCCCTAGTAACACACACACATACACATACACGAGAAATAAAAAAGCCATATATATATATATATATATATATATATATATATATATATATATATATATATGGCTGGTGATGTATCTCAGAGGTAGAATGAATGTCCCTAGGTTCAATCCTCAGTACACATACACACATACAAATGTCAATATATCATTGGCCATTGGCTATGTTTAATAATATTGGTGGAACAATGATTGGGTACAATCTTGATATAATCATTAGGTACAAAGTCACTTATTTGGGGGTATTCTCAGGAAATAACGAGAGAATGGTAATAAAACTAACAAAGAGTGTTACTAAATGGGTAGCTGATGATCAATTTTTCTTTGAAGTCTCTAAGAGAATATATAGAAAATACCTCAACATTTCTCCAAAGAGGGAGGACTAGTTTATACTTTGGACTTCCATTCTCATTGTATGAGAGTTGTGTGGCGGAATACTTTTTAGTATACATGACTTGTTTCATGGAGAATAATGTTTTTAAATATTTCTGTGTGACATTGAAGGGTAGATGAAAAGATATGAGCAGGGACCCAATGGCAACTGTTCAACAGGGAATAACGCATCTAAGTGCTCCCTTCTTTCCCATGGAAAACAGAAACTTGGTATTCTAAAATCAATAGATGAAGTTAAACTTATTTCCCTCACCCAGGAAAAAAGCACTAGACAGGTCCCTCTTTCCCCTACCTTTGCTACTGGGGATAGAACCCAGGGATGTTATATTTTCAGGGTACACCCGTAGCCCTTTTTATTTATTTTGTTTTGAAATAGGGTCTTGCTTGCTTTCTGAGAGGCTACCTGCATTACTGAGGATGTCCTTGAACATATAATCTTCCTGTCTGAGTTACCTAAGTACTGGGATTAAGGGTGTATGCAACCACACCTGGCTTAGGACCCTCTTTTAGTGTGATGCCATTATAGAAAGTGTTTTCAGCTTTCCTGCTAACAACATGCCAGCAATGATAAGTCCTGATTGGACATAAAAAGGCTGTCTTGGAATATTATTAAGAAAGATAGGCAGTGCACTATTACTATTTCTATTAGCATGTATTTTTTTTTTCAGTGCTGGGGATAAAACCTAGGATTTTCACATTCTAGGCAACTGTTCTGCCTCTCGGTTATATACAGCTCTAGCTTTGTTATATTTTTCACTTTGAAATCAACATTTATGCAATATTAGGACATACTTGTAATTAAGTTATTTCTCTTTTCCCAAATTTATATAGTTTTATTGCTACAGGAAAAAGACAGGAAGATTTGGATGGAGTTGGGAGGAAATCATTTCTGTCGATGCAGTGCACCTGCTAGGTTGCTTGATTCTTGCCACATGAAAACATTTCTGAAATTCTCTTTACCTTTTCAACCTCTGCTGTCAGAGAAAGGAAACACAGCTTCTCCAACTATTTCCTCTGGGTTATGAACAGTGGCCAGGTTCAATAAGAAAAATCCCTCAGCAGGCATTTGTGAGTCATTGGTGAAACTTTAAATAGCACAGGATTTTCTGGACTTGGCTTGCTGCTTCAGTTGTTACAAAAACAAGATGGGGTTATGCTGAAGTAGAACAAAACCACAGTTGCCTCTTCTGCTTTTGCTCTCAGAGTCATTTCTGGGAAAACATCCAAATTTCTTCCATTTGTGGTTTCTTAGCAATATGTAAAAGAAAAGGGCCTGATTGTTAATTGAGCTAGAGTGAGCTCTCTCAGAGATTTATACTCAGATAAGGACCCACTAGACCACTTGACCTGCTTGTTTTATCTTTGATAAAGTAGGAGCCTGAATTGTCCAACCACTTCAGAATGTCCCAACACTTCTGCTTCAGAAATAACAGCAGTTGTAGACTCAGAATGTAGCATAACATTCTACTACAATGGGATTATATAGTTATGAGGGTTTCTTTTTTTCAGCAACAGTTAACTTAGAATTAAATATTTAACCTGTAAATATGTTTTTGTGCATTCTGTATGTGATATATTTTCATAAGTAGATTTTCAATTACTTTGTGGAAGAAATTATCTCATTGTTCAAGCTATTCTTATCTCTTTCTTCATTTTCTAGAGTCTCCACTTGCTCAAGGATATCCATGATCTTTTCTTTTCTCTACATCATCTTCAGATTTTTCCTTCCCTTTTTACTTTGCTGCCAGGACTTATCACAGAATTCTGAAAGTATGTGGCTAGTTTTCACTGCTGGGCTACTCCTCACCTAGTCTGAATATTTTCCCCCTATCATTGTTTAGTGAAATGCTACTAATTCTGTGAGTATCACCTTAAACATGTTCTCACTTAAGGCCTTCCCTATCTAAAGGAAACACAGTCCCAGAGAACCCTCCACTCTTCCTTGTTTGTTTTGAATGCTTATGCTGTCCATACTTTATTTTATTATTATATTTCCCCATTAGGTAATAGGCATGGATCAGGTCTTTCTTTTTTTTCCACAAGGCATGGATCAGGTCTTTCTTGTTTACTGATGAGTTGCTAATACCTAGCAAAAAGTCCTCTGGCACATAGTACTGAATACATTGAAGTGTGTGTGTGTGTGTGTGTGTGTGTGTGTGTGTGTGTGTGTGTGTGTGTAACTGGGGATTGAACATAGGGGCTTCTACCTCTGAGCTATAGTCCCAGCCTTATTTTATTTTTTATTTTGAAACAGGGTCTCACTAAATTGCTGAAAGCCTTGCCAAGTTGCTGAGGCTGGCCTCAAACCTGTCATCTTCTTGTCTCAGCCTCCCAAGAATTGAAATTACAGGAGTGCACCATCATGCCTGGTGCATTGAATATTTATTGTATGACTTTTGCTGACAATAGGAAGTGCTTTCTCCTGGGAGAAGAAGACGAATAGACTATGCAAACACTGCAGAAAATTATCTCAATTTTGTAGTGCAATATAAAGTGCACACACATTAGTTTGTATGTCTATCCATAGAAAGAAATGGATCAATACATAGAACTCTTTCAACATCCAGCTCTGAGTTTCATTTGATCACTCTTTTGGATAGCTAGAAAAATGTGGAAGTGGGCTGAGTGAATGTGGAGTTTGTTGCTAGAAAGGAAAATTTAAAAAACTATTTTCATACAATTATGATGAAAGTGCATGCCAAATGCAACTTAAATTGATTGCAACATAAAACATACTATAAATGTTTTGCATATATTTAGATGTTTGGAGATGCTTGCTTTTTTGCATTCTTAAAAATATTTCTATCAAGTCAGGCATGGTGGCAGATGCCTATAATCCCAGTATTTGTGAGGCTGTGACAGAAGGATCACAGTTTTGAGGACAGATTCAGTGATTTAGTGAGACACTTAGTAACTTAGTGGGACCCTAGTTCAAAATTAAAAAAATAAATAAATAAAACAGGCTGAGGGTGTAGCTTAGAGGTAGAATGCTCCTGGATTCAATCTCCAGTACCAAAAAAATTAAAATTACCATTTCCTGTAGGACATTTTGTTCAGATTTTAAAAACTCCTCTGAATGTTTAAAAGGCTAATGACATAAATAGACTTGTCATATTTTTCTTTTCTTTGAACAGTGGTTACTAGCATCATTCACCATTCAATATAATTATTTGTTGTTAAAAAAATCTATCATTGTTTTACTAATCAAAGCAGAACATAAAGAAGAAAGTAAAGGTTAGCTATGAATAAAGGCAGGTGGGTGACTTTTATGCAGTGACAGGATTCGAAGTAATGGATAATAAATGTACCTATTATGGAAAAATCATCAACATGATTATTTGGTGAAACATTATCAAAATATGTTAAAAAATCATTTAAGAAATTCTATTTGCTATAGCATATTGATTGCTCCAGAGAGTAAATAATATACTTCTACAACAATAGTAGCTCTTTAAAAATGACATAGAATGCACTTGGGAATCCATCAATGTATTTCTAGTATTAAAATGTTACTTTCGAAAACATTTTACTCACAGCACATCAACAGAATGAATGACAAGAACATATATCATCTCAATAGATGCTCAAGATGCACTTGATAAGACTCAACATCCCTTCATGATAAAGCTCTAAACAAGTTATGTATAGAGGGAATAAACCTCAAATTAATAAACACTATACACAAAAAACCTATGATTAATATGATATTAAAAAGGGAAAATGGAAATAGCTTTCTCTAAGATTGAGAACAAGAAAACGATGTCTACTTTCACTACTCTAATACACTACTGGAAGCCTTAGCAAGAACAATTGAGTGAGAAAAAGAAATAAAGTGTATTAAAATTAGAAATGAAAGCAAACTATCCATGCTTATAGATAACATAATTCTATACATAGAAAAGTATAAGTTCTACCCCAGAATTATTAGAACATATATAAATTCACTAAAGTAACAGAATATAATTACCAACATACCCTGATCCCTTCTCCTCATAGTCTTTACATCAAATAATTTCATTCATGAATAGAGGATTATTTGAATAGTTAACATCATGAGATCTCTCTTGTCTCCTCCTCCTTTCCACCTCTCTTTTTCTGGATCCCCTTCCCTATTCTACTAGTGTCATACCCCTTTTATCTGAAGTTTTCTTTGTTTCTCTCTCGCATCCACCTATGAGTGAAAACAGATGACTTTCAATAGATGGTACTGGCAAAGTTGGACAGTCATATCCAGAATAATGAAACTAGGGTCTCTTCTCTCACCATATTAAAAAAAAATCAACCTAAAATAGATCAAGTGCCTAAATCTTAAGCTTAAAACTACAAAATTATCATAATAAAATATAACAGAAACACTTCAGGAGATTATTATAGTTAAGTTTTTTTTTTAAATAGAACCCAAAAGCACATTCAACAAAAGTGAAAATAGACAAACAGATTATAACAATCTAGGAAGCATCTGCAAAACAAAGGAAATAATCAACAGACTTAAGAGAAAACCTACAGAATATGAGAAAATATTTGCAAATGGTATATATAACAGGTATTTGACATCCAGAATATATAAGAAACTCAAAAAGAATACCACCCCCAAATAAAATATGGGCTAAGGAATTAAAGACAGTTCTCAAAAGAAGACATATAAATGGTCAAGAGATACATGAAAAAAATGCCTAATTTTTCAAATTATCAAAGAAATGCAAATCAAAACAACAATTAGATATTATCTCACCATAGTTAGAATTTTCATCATCACAAAGACAAGAAATAACAAATCCTGGTGAGGATGTCTATAGGGAATTTTTTTACACTATTCGTTGGAATGTAAATTAATACAGTCATTATGAAGAAATTAAACAATACTTTAAGGAAAAGGAAATGGTACTGGAATGGAGAGGGAGTTGGATGGATAATGAAGAGTAGAAGGGTGACTGGATAAGATAAATGCATGAAGTATGCATGTATGGAAATATCACAGTGAATCCCATCAATTTGTATAGTTAAAATATGTTAATAATTATAATTTAAAAATTCAAAAAAAGTTTTAAAAGGAGAGTCCAATTACAGCATACTTATTTATAATTTTTTTTAGATATTCAATGAAACTTTTTTAAGATGTCTAAAATAATAGCAAATTAACCATGCCTGCTTTGTACTGATTTCTCCCCACAAATTGTTTGTATATACAAAGACATGTCATAGGAATTATTTTTCATCCTTTTGTCACTGCAATATTTAAAAGATAGATACTGTGTGTTGGTATACTAGCTCAGAGGACTGTTTCCCACTTGTTAGAGAATGAGCCTGCAGTTTATTGGAACAATTCCATGTGCAAGTTATTTGCTAATGTCCTGGAATTTTAGGAATGAATTTAATTCTTTAGTTTGGTTAACTAAAAAGACACTGTGTCATAAGATGAGGAAGTTATGCAGCATAGCAGCTAGTGAAGAAATCAGGAATAAAACCCCATCTTTCAGATTTAGTCCATTTTACTTTCTTTCCATTCTGCTGAGTCTTAAATATTGATTAATTCTCTTAACAAATAATTATTGAACATCTATAATGTGTAGGACTTAGGAATGCAATGATAAATGGGCCAGAAAATAGTATGTATCTTTATGGATATTAGATTCTAGTTGGAAATATGGCATTTCAGATATTTTTATTTTTCTCTATTTTTATATATATGTAAATATATATGTATATATGTATGTCATTCATTTTTATAACACATGTGATATAAAAATGGTGTGTGCTCTTTATAAATAATTTAAACCTTACAGAAAAATATAAGACATTGTCTATTTTTTTTTTTTTTTTGTGGTACTGGGGATTGAACTCAGGGGCATTCTACCTCCGAGCTACATCCCCAGCTGTATTTTTTTTTTTTTTTATTCTTTATTTTGAAACCGAGTCTCACTAAGTTGCGGAGTGCCTCACTAGGTAGCTGAGGCTGGCCGCGAACCCGGATCCTCTGGTCTCAGCCTCCCGAATGCTGGGATTACAAGCGTGCGCCACCACGCCCGGCAAGACATTGTCTCTTAATTGTTGTTGTTCTGGTCAGCATTCTCACAGTCATAATCTCAGACCTGACCATATAATTTACAGGAAAGAAGATTTATTTTCTTAAGGTTTCAGGTTTAGTCCATATGAGGCCAGGGATGGAAGATCTCAGGGCATGGCAACAGGAGGTGGAGAAAGGAAGAACATCTGGGCTGTGCTCCTCACACCACGGAGGCAGGAAGCAAGAGAAAGCAGGGAGAGGAGGAACCAAATATAATCCCCAAAGCTATACCCTCAGGAACCAACCTCTAGCCATACCCTACTGGCCTACCAGATGCCACCCAGGTAAATCCATTACAATGAATTTATCTACTTCTGGGATTTCAACCCTCAAGATTTGGTTATATCTCCAAACACTAGTTTCTGAGCTTTTCTAGGGGCCATTCTATATCTAACCATAACACTCATGATGAACATATTCTTATATATCTCCTATATCATCATTTTTTAATAAAGTTGTATCTTGATCTCCCCAAACTTTATAATTGAATAATAAGATTTAGATTAAAACGGGAATGCTAAAATTATTAAAATTCAAGTTACCTTCTCAGTAATAGCATGAAGAAAAACCACATAACTAGCCGGGCGTGGTGGCACACGCTTGTAATCCCAGCATTTGGGAGGCTGAGACTGGAGGATCCAGGTTCGCAGCCAGCCTCAGCTACCTAATGAGGCACTCTGCAACTTAGTGAGACCCTGTTTCAAAATAAAAAATACGGCTGGGGATGTAGCTCGGAGGTAGAATGCCCCTGAGTTCAGTCAGTCCCCAGTACCGCAAAAAAAAAAAAAAAAAAAAAAAAAAAAAAAAAAAAAAAAAAAAAAAAAAAAAAAAAAAAAAAATCACATAACTAAGTTAAGAGTCCAGGCAGTATCTGTGATAAAATGAGAGCTGAATGTAAATGTATTAGTCTGCTTGGGCTGCTACAACAAAATCACAGACTGAATGGCATATAATAGATATTTATTTTTCCACAGTTCTGGAAGCTAGAAATCTAAGATTAAAATCACTAGTAAGGGTGGTTTCTGGCAAGAACTCTCTTCATGGATTGAGTCCTGTCATCTTCTCCCTGTGTCTTCATATGGCTTTTCCTCTATACAGTGTGGAGAGGGTGAAATCTCTAGGGTCTATTCTATTACTTCTTATTATAAAAGCACTAGTCCTATCAGACTAAGTCCCAGCCTTATAGCCTCATTTAATCTTAATTTCCTTCTTAAGCATCTTAAATCCAAACATATTCATACTGGAGGTTAAGGATTCAGTATACAAATTGTAGGAGGGTGGAGTTTAGTCCAAAACAACAAGTAAAAGAGTCCTGCAAGTATTTATGTCTCAATATCAGTGAATGGGAGGCAAAAGGGACTATGCAGACTGTGTGAAGACATTTCCCAACTAAGGAACATGGCTTCTGCAAAGCTCCAGCTGATGGTTCACAAGGAGAAATGCCAACTCTTTTTTTATGTAAAATTTTCTGGTTTTTTGAATATTTGAAAATAATTCTAAATTGTTCTGGAGGCCAAACAAAATTGTCAGTGGAACATATTTTATCATCAGGCCAAATTATGATCTCTGATAGCATTAAAAAGAACACATTTTTTGAACTATATGAACTAGATTTAAATATTGGTTCAGCCACTTATTCACCATACGATATAGCAAATGATCTTTTCCATCACTAAATCTTAGTTTCCATATCTCCAAAATGGGCAAAATAAAAAATATATTTTTGTCTGGGAATGTAAGTCAGTGGTAGAATATGTAGAATTCTTAATACCAAAGAAACAAAAATTTAAAGGCTACTAGGAAAAAAATGAATATATAAAAATACCTGGGGCATAGAGTTGCATTCTTCCCATCCTACCACTCTTAAAATGCCTTGGATTCTCTGAAAGAATTTTTCAAATTGATCGACTAATTTAGAGATGAGTAAACAGGAACAGAGTTCCCTGCTCTCATCTTTTCTGAAACATTTATACTGTCTGGGTAAATTCTCCCTTATTAAGTTAGTTGCTACCCTGTATAGTTCAACACTTCAGCCTTTGGAAGTTAAGTAGCAAACAGTATCCCATCTTCTTAATTATAAAGCAGCTTTGCTTCCTTGCTATGTGAAGGTTATAAACCAATGTTGGCAATTGCAAAGGTTTTAGTGATCAATGAAGCAAACCCTTTTCTCAACCTAGGCCAGGCTGAAAAGGATAATCTCACAGAGGAAATTCCCCTTAGAACTCAAGCTGCTTCCAGTCTTCAGAGTTCAAGGAGGGGAACCAAGCACAATTTAGCAGATATCCAAGAATCCTTGACATTTACACTTCAGTCTCCTTCCAAGGCCATTTTGGTTTTGGTGAAGCCTGTGAATTCAGGCTATTACACATGAACAGCTAAAAAGCTGTGCTAAGCTGGGTGTGGTGGCGTACCCTTGTAATCCCAGCATTTGGGAGGCTGAGACAGGGGGATCTGGGTTCTCGGCCAGCCTCAGCTACCTAGTGAGGCCCTCCACAACTTGGGGGTATAGCTCGGAGGTAGAATGCCCCTGAGTTCAATCCCTAGTATAGTACTTCAAAAAAAAAAAAAAAAAAAAAAAGATCCTTGGTGAAAGCTCAATAACATTTGGTGAAAAACATTCAATTCATAATATGTCTTTATTTTTATGTAAAACCTGAGCTACAAATGCCTGAGAAATGATCTAGGTTTAACTGCTAACCTCTGCAAATTTTCTAAAATCAGTCTCGGCTCCTCACAAATGCAAGACCAACGAATTTTATGGCAATGACAATTTATTTTTACAAATTATTAATACTGAAAAAATCATTTATAGGGATCAACATTATTTATAGGGATCAACATTATTATTATTGAGGGGGGTACTGGGGAGTGAACTCAGGGGCATTCTACCTCCGAGCTATACCCCTAACCCTATTTTTTATTCTTTATTTTGAAACAGGGTCTCACTAAGTTGCGGAGTGCCTCACTAGGTAGCTGAGGCTGGCCGAGAACCCAGATCCTCCAGTCTCAGCCTCCCAAATGCTGAGATTACAAGCATGCACCACCATGCCTGGCTAGGGATCAACATTATTATTATTCCTTCCCCTTCTTCTTCTTTTTCTTCCTCCTTTCTCCTCTTCCTTCCCCACCTCTTCGGTTTCCTCCTTCTCCTCCTCCTGTTCTTTTCTTCTTCACTGGAAATTGAACCCAGAGCTATTCTACACTTCAGCTACACATCCAGCCCACTTCATTTTGAAAAGATCTCACTAAGTCATTATATGTGCTGGCCTTGAACCTGCAATCTTCCTCTCTCAGACTTCCCTGTATTGGGATTAAGTGGTACCTGGTTCCACTATTTCTTCTTACAGGAAATAGGTCAGTAATTCTCTCCTATCCATAGCCTAAATCTGAATTTCTATGCTAAAGTTATTGGGTTAGCATAGTTGCTGAGGTTGTGGTCATAGTGACATTCTGTTTGAGATAAAATTGAGCCGAATTAGGCCAATTTTCCATGAGAAAATTAATCAGAGATCTTTTGTTACAAAAACAGGCATTCACTGATGATTTGGGAATAGGGAAGAGGCTGTTCACAGTCTGAGGGAACCAAACCTGGCCTCCCCAAGGGGATAGATATCTGCATACCTGTGGAACATTCTGAACACTAGGATGCATTCTAGGAAGTACCACAAAAGATCAGTCCACTGCTTAGAAATGTTTCCTCCTGTAGTAGCCAGTTTCCTTTCCTTCTGCAGCCTGAGCAGATTTTGTGCACCTCCACAGTGTAAATTTGAGAGACTGGTCATCAGCTTGGGGAAGGTTGCAGAAAGGGCATAATCCCATTATCCTTAAAGCCATGGCCGCTTAGTCTGAGTATGATCAGAACAACCAGGATGCAGGCATAGATCCCTGCATGTGGTAGTCACAGATCTGTCACAAGTGGAACTATGAGAAATGATCTGGTTAACATTTAAAAAATATTTCTAGGATAAAATTCTTTGTACATACTTATCGTTTTTCTTTATCAGTAATATATTTCCCTGGCTAATATAGTCTCAGTATAATTTTTGCTTTTATATTCAAATTAGCATCAATTTACATGAAGAAATGTGTTTGTATTTTTAAAAATACTGATGAGTAAAATCTCAGCAGATTGATGGAAGACTGTGCACCCTTTGGAACTATTAAAGACAGATTTAAAATGTAGTTATAAATACAGTTCTTAATGTTGGAAATCATTTAATACAAATTCAAAAGAGATTTGAATATTTATAAAATAGAATAAGCCAGGTGCATATTTAAGAAATAAATATACGTACGTGCCACAGAGTTGATAATATATTAAGAGGTATTTCTGCATTTGGTTGAATGAAACCTCCTTAGTTGGAAAATGCTTCATTTTCTATTACAGAATTCAATTTATAAAAATAAAAATATAAATTGTAATAAACTATAGTATAAGTTTATAAGGTTTTGCTGTGGCTGGGTAGGAAAGCAGGAGACTTAATTTTATATTTTATTTTCTTAAGTGATTCTTAGAAATTGAACATTAGTTATAAATGGCTTCTGTGGTATACAGCATTATTCACAATACCCATGAGGTGAAAACAATCCCATAACGAGAAGATGGGATGTGTACTCAACATTACTCAGCATTAAAAAGAAGGAAATCCTGCCATGTGCTACAACATGAATGAAACTTGAGGACATTAGGAGAAGTGAAGCCAGCCACAGAATGACAAATTCTGTAAGATTACATTTATATGAGTTTTCTAAAGTCGTCACATTTGTAGAAACATAAAATAGAATGATTGTTGGCAGGGACTAGCGGAAAGACAAAATGGGGATTTGTTGTTTAATGGACATAAAACTTTAGTTTGACAGGAAGAAAAAATTTGTTTTTTTGTACAACAACATGAGAAGAGTTAACACTACTTGTACACTTACAAGTGCCTAAGACACTAAAGTGAGTTATGCTGTACTTTTTTTTTTTACATCAAAATTAAAAAAGAAGAAGTAAAAGGAAGAGGAGGAGAAGGAGGTTTAGGAGGTTTAGGAGGAGGAGGAGGAGGAGGAGGAGAGAGAAGAAGAGGAGGAAGAGAAGGAAGAGATCCTGACTAGGTATAAGAGGCAGGAGTAAACACAAATTTAGTCGATATTTCATGTTCGTAATTTCAATATTGTAAGTTTAAGTTAAAATCTTCTTTGAAAAAAAACAACACTTTCCAATTTCGCTTAACTTTGTGTGTGTGTGTGTGTGTGTGTGTGTGTGTTTAGAAGACAAATTCAATTGTCTTAGTTATTTTCCAAAATACAATATATTACTATTTTCTACAGTCACTGCTGTGGCTTTGATTTGGAATGACTCTTAAAGTCTCTGTGTACAGAGGTGGCCTTTAGGCAGTAATTGAATCATGAGGGATCTGACCTTATTAGTGACTTGCTTTAATCCATTTGTAACTCAAGAGACTACTGCAAGGTAGGATGTTTTTCTGCTAATGTAATGAAAAAGATTTGGATGAAAAATTTGGAAATTACTCATTTTGGTAAATAGATTCTATTGTAATCAAATTGACTTACAAAAACTAAGAGCGATGACTTTAAGTGATCAGATTTAACAAGGAAAAAATGGTAAAATGGTTAATACCAAGGATACAAATACTACCCCTTGAAGCATAAGTAATTTAGGGCTTTTTATCAGACATTTCTTATTTTTAGTCCTGAAAAGGATTTCCATGGATAGTTCAAAGCTATTTCAAGCAGAAAGTTTTAATTAACAAGTATAACAAGAAATAGCCAGGGTGAAAATAGTTGCACATGCTTTGAGCTGTGCTATTTGCAGTGCAGACCTTAAAGTGTTCTTTTAACTAAAGCCATTGCACATCAATTTACATAAAGTACTTTGTAAACACTACATGAGTCAGTTTTTTCTTGTCATGCACTAGAAATTAGATGCTCTGTGGTCAGCATAGGCTAAAGAGGGAGAATTGCAATCTGAGGGCCAACTCACTGGCAGCATCATGCACTTCTAAAATATGAGTGCTGTCCTACTCAGAGTCCAGAGACCAGAATGCTGATCTACTAATACAGTAATGTGTATTTATACCTTTGTGTGTGTGTGTGTGTGTGTGTGTGTGTGTGTGTGTGTGTATGGTGTTAGGGAACTGGTGTGAACGCAAGGGCATTTTAAGACTCAGTTACACATCCAGCCCTATTTTATTTTAAAATAGGGTCTCACTAAGTTGTTGGGATTTTGCTAAGTTTCTGAGCCTGCTCTTAATTTGTTATCTTCCTGTCTCAGCCTCACAAGTACTGGGATTACAAACATGTGCCAACCTGACATGCTTAGATAAGATCTTTCAGGTGTAGAGAGAGAAGAAAAAGATTGAAGAAAAATCTTCAAGAAAGTTTTTGGAGAAGAAATTAAAAGGGGAAACCTACAGAGAAGAGAGAAGTAATATTATAAGACCTATATTCTGTATTTATTTTTGTTTGAGTCTGTGGTGCTGGAATAGAACCCAGGGGCATTCTACCTCTAAGCTACATCCCCAGACCTCTTTTATTTTTGTCTTTTTTGAATTAGGGTCTCACTGAGTTTCTGAGGCTGGCCTCAAATCTGCAGTCCAATCCTCCTGTCTCAGCTTCCCAAGTAATGAGATTATAGACATGTGCCACCATGCCTGATTTGTACTTTATTTTGATATTTTAAATAATATTACATTTTTGTCAGTGAGAATCATGTTTTAAAAATGGTTCAAAATACCCCACAAAAAAGTTAGTCTCTCATAAATTTCAACATTGACATATTTCTCACTAGAATCAAGTCAGAATGTTCACCAACCTCTACGTGGGTATGAGATTTCATGAGCAGCATATATTTGTTGTCTTGTTTTAACTGATTTTTATTTGTTTTGTTTGACATTCTTTACCAAGACATGCTAGGCAAGCCCTCTACCACTGGGCTAAACCAGCAATTATCAACTATGTGTTTTTAGAATAAATTTACTTTTAACAAAAACCATATATATATCATGTACAACATGATGTTTTGAAATATATATGTATAAATATCTCAGAAACTTGGGACTAACAAGCCTGGTTAAAGAGAAAAGGTATTGTGGATTTTGAGCACTGGCTTTCTTATTAAAGATACATTTTTCTTGTTTTCCTTTATGTCTCTACATATTTCTTTTACCATACCTCACTTCAACAGTTATGCTTTTGCCTTGACACCAGTCAATCAGGGACTGAATTCATTGAACCTGTGAGCCAAAATCAATCTTTTCTCCTCTAAGTTTTCTTATCAAGTATTTTGGACACAGTGATAAAAAGTTGGCTAACACAGTCCCATGCTTTACAATAGACCTCTTAAACTCATTTCTTCTATATAACTTTTTTACCCATTGATTAACATCTCTACAATATCATCTTTGAGGATGGCTCTCCAAAGAACCAGAGACTCAAAGAATCATTTACTTTGCTTCAATGAGATAAATTTCAGCGTTCAATCATACATTAGATTTACTGGACCAAAACTTCTTTATATCTCATGTGGAAACCATTATAGGAAGCCAAAAGGCACATGTAATAATAATGGTGGAAGAAATTATAAATTGGGAGAATTTCTCTATATTTCCTTCTTTAATGTTTCTATTACATTCTCTACCTGACCTTCCTCATACTTTTAGGATTTTAAAAAATTGGGAAGTTAAAAATGTATGGGAAATCAAGACTTAAGATGTTTGGCGAGTTTCCCAAAATGAGAAATATTGAGATGACTATCACCAAACTCAAGTTTAAAAGCTCATCCTACCAAAATCCAACATATAATAGATCATTTTGTTGAGGAGAAAAAAAGACTTTATTCAGTAGCCAAGGAATGAAGAAGAGGGAGCTTTGCTCACAAACCTGCTTATCAACTCCATGGAATTGAGTGGTTACAGATATAGGATAGGAATAATGAGGAATAGGGCCAGGCTTATAATACAGGGGAAGAATATTCATGTCTTTTCTGGGAATAAGTAGAGATCTTCCAGGAACTTAGGTGCCACTTCCTTTCATTCATTTTATGGTTTGATATTTCTTGTCAGGACAGTTGGCAGACATATGTAGCCTTAAAGTGGGGAGAGAAAGAAATAAGTCTAAGTCAAATCAACCCTATATTATAGTTTTGAAGATAGCATTTCTCAAGTGGTCAACATTTTTATATGCAGACCTGAGTAGAATCTGACCTAAAGGTTAAGGCAACAAAGAAGAGAGTCACAATATGAACATACAGATGCCAAGAATTCTCATCCTGTTCTACTACCCATTGGGTATTTGCTGGCTCAAGTGAAGATTCAATGTTTTTAGCAAAAATGGTCTTCATTTTCCTGAAGTGTATCCTAGCCAAAAATTATCATAATACACTCTTCAGAGGTGTTATATATAGCAAGGCTAGTTGGATATTACCAATATATTTTCCAGGTGTCTGATCTCCAAAAGTTAGTGTTTCGAGTCTAAGTGGAAGATTTATTTAGGTTTTTCATAAATAATATGACTAGAAAAAATCAAGAGAAAACATAAAGCAATTTTTATCCCTTAATTTAAATTTTGTTTTATTAACTACTCCTAGACAAGAAGGGGAAGTTAGATAAGTAGTTGCTGATCAGTGAAGCTTTCTTAAATGTGAGAATGTTATGCAGGGGTACAGTGCTTACCTGGCATGCAGGAGGCCCTAAGAGGGTGGTGGCACAGGCACAAACTCTGCAGGTAATAGACTCTGCCTTTCCTTTCTTGCTAACAATCCAAGTGGATGCTGTAGATGTTGGATGGGGGTTATGATAGAAACAAGATGCTAGGAATATCCCAATTGGATTTTTTCACAGTTATGGAAAGGGGCAGATTTATGCTACTTAGTCTCTCATTGAAACACAGTAGGCAGTTGTATATGCTGCCCTCTTAGCTTGTGAATACATTACAGTTACTGGGTCAGTGGTGGTGCAGACCACCTACACTATTGGAAGTGGCTGAGATCCTGAGCTTGGAACCCCTGGACTATGGAGACTATGGAATAGCCCAAACACCCACTCTTACAAAGTGGGGCACATATTTAGAGCAATGAACATGGTTTTTTGTAACCCTTTAAGTAGATGTATACTTTGATGGGGGCAGTGCAGTTCTGAACAACTACCCCCTAAGAACTCATGGAAGTGGGAGATGTCCCTAGTCCCTATGTGGAAGGGAAAGTCCCATGGAAGTGAGAAATGCCCCAAGTCTCTACGAGGAAGGGAAAGGTGCATGGAAGTGAAAAAGTCCCCATCTGGATTCTGAATCCAGATACCCAAATTCCCTATAAGGAAGGGATAGTGCCTATACCCCCAGACGCATGGTATATTGCCTGTCATGTGCAACCACCCATGTAGGTAGCTGTGATCTTAGAGCCCGTCATGGATACATTTTGGTATGAGCCCAGTGCTGGAAACTACAGCCAATGTAGCAAGCTCTGGGTGGTCTGGTTAGTTCTCATGAAGGAGGCTGGGCCCTTAGATGTCTGTACAGACAACTGGGCAGTCTACTGGGGACTAACCTAGTGGCTACCTCAATGGGCACCACAAGACTGGTTGATTTGGCACCACAGATTGTGGGGCAAGGATATGTGGGAGGACCTGTGGAAAAGGGCCTCTGGGAAGGAGCTATTACACATCATGTTCTGGGACTTAGGCCTTGTCAGGCCCCCGGTAATGATGCAGCTCATACTTTAGCAAAGGTTTGTGCTCTCTGACTACCCCTGGTGACTTTATTGGTAGCACTGTGGTTACCTAAGAAGCTAGGACATGTAGGCATCTGTACCATGGGGCTCCTAGTCCAGTGGTGGAGCTTGTCTCTCACCCACACTCATTGGAAAAGGTGGTGAGCACAACTACCTGTGACAGTGAGATTTTAAATGAGCAACCTTGCTGCACTGGGAAGGCCCCCTTACATAAGATAATAGTAGGAATGCCTTATAGTTTGAAAGTAACAGGAAATTTGGAGGAACACTGGTTGTGATCACAAGTAAGAGAAGGAGCCCTCTTACTCCCTGCACCTAAATCCTTGGCCCTGGGATGGCAAGATGGGAGTGACCCTGGCATTTACAGGCTTCTCAGGAGTCATGGACTGCACTCCCGGAGCCATGGGGCCTGGGACAGAAGACCCAGTTATAACTAGACCCTTGGACAGGTGCCTGACCCTGCCTAGTATGGATTACACTTTTCCCACAGACAGAAGGCATGGTTTTGAAAGGTACACCAGCCACAAGACTATTGCCTATTCCATTGTGTATTGTACAGGATATTCCTAAGTCCTTATCTCCTACCCAGGGTACTTTGGTGTGGTACCATTGCCCTGGAGCAGCCACTATTCTTTTGCAAGATGATCCCTTCCTGGAAGGGAAGGACTTACCTATGATAAGTTCTGCTCTGTCCTACCATCCAGGCAAATGGCAGAGAATAACCTGCTTTCCTGGGCAGACTTTTGCAAGACCGCATAACACCTTTTTCATTGCTTGTTTTGCACCAGTAGAGGCAGCTGAAGGAATCCCATGACAAATCACCCCCACTAATATAGACAGCTGGAATGAATACCTTACAAACCTGAAACCACAGAAGCCCAGAATTGGATGAATGATAGAGGACTTGTTGTGCTAAGGCCATAATAATGTCCCCACCTTGTTTGGACATACTATATAAAAATGGGTGGAGCTGGTTAACAGGTAAATATGTAGAGCTTGTAAGCACAGCACCTTTTTGTAAAAAAACAGGTGAACTAGTCTGTGGCCAATCAAAATGCTTCATGGTTACCCCAAGAATTATGTCAGAACATTATTCATTTACTGGATACTAACCAGTGGTGGAATGGGTGGAAACTAGCAAGGACCAAGCCCACTGATTGTCTCCCAAGTGGCTCTCTCTGAGTTTCTGGACATTATGGCTGGCCATACCTCTCTGCCCATTGGACAGGAAGGTGTACCAGGGAAGGCCATATATACGGGGATAAATATAACTGACTCTTCTTTGTAAGCCTAATAATTGGGATCCCATATATCACTGCTGGCACTGTGCTCACCAAGCAAGGTGTTGGTTTTATCCTTTTGGCCTTGTTTGTTCCAAAGTGTGGTATTATAGATGTACATCAACAGGTAGATGCCTTAGCTCAACATGTTGCAGAAGCTTTAAATACATCCTGTTGGGCTCTTTCCCTTTTAATGTGTGAAACCACCCAGATACTGAAGGTGGTTTTGCAGAATAGCATGGTGTTCAATATGCTCACTGCTGCCCGGGGTGGAACATGTACTCTTCTCTTCTCCATGAGGAATGCTATATATATATGCTACATGCTACATGCTATATATATATGCTATATATATATATATATATGTTCCAGACCACCAACAACAAGCCTTAGTGAAGATAGATGCGGAGATACAGGCTATTCAGACCTTACAGGAGGTCTGCTTACGATCTGGTGGGACTCACTGTGGTCCTCTTGGAGATGGGTGTTGACTATCCTCACCACTGTGGCTGGATGACTATTATATTGTGCCCTTTATTGCTGTTGTGGTATTTGGGCACAATGTAATGCTCTCTTGGCTGCTTAACAGGGGAATATGTAGAACTTATAAGCGCAGCACCTTTTTGTATAGAACAGGTGAATCAGTCTGTGACCAATCAAAATGCTGCATAGTGACCCAAGAACTATGTCAAAATATTACTCATTTGCTGGACACTAAACCAGCGGTTGAATGGTTTCATGCTGCCACCCTTTAGGGGGTAAAGTGTGGGGTCCCAGAGGAAGTACAGGCTGGCAGTAAGGCCATGACCCTGCTAACCCCATACAGCTGCAGATGTACACTCATCTTGGGCGGTTGTAAATGTGTACATAGTTTTGTAAGTATGACTAGGCATGTTCACATATGCCATTTTGCCCAGAACCCTAGATATGAGATGGGTCTGTGAATAAAATTACTGTTGTGCTCCTCTCAGTGGCCACCCTGCATGCTTTCTTTTCGCTGGGGATCTCGCTGCTGAAACCTCCTCTACAACCATTGCTGTACTCTTCTGGAAACAAAGGAGGGAATCTGAAACAGAAGATGAAGATAGTATGCAAACAATTTTCATAGCTAGAAGAATGTGGTTTTGGAGATTGTTTGGTATTTTCAGTCTGCTCTAAGGGTTGGGAAATAATTTACTAAGGAAATTTAAGACTTTCAACTAAACATCCCAGGTACATGGATGACTCAGAAAGGTCATGTCCTGATAGCAAGAAATGGAAACTCAAAGTACTAGAAAAATATTGTCAGTAATAAATTTTCATTCTTGCTTATATACTGTTGTCTGGTAATTTTTTGTTTTTTTTTTTTTTGTGGTACTGGGGGTTGAACTCAGGGGCATTCTACCTCCGAGCTTTTACCCCCAGCCCTATTTTTTATTCTTTATTTTGAAACTGAGTCTCACTAAGTTGTGGAGTGTCTCACTAGGTAGCTGAGGCTGGCCGCGAACCCGGATCCTCCGGTCTCAGCCTCCCGAATGCTGGGATTACAAGCATGCGCCACCACGCCCGGCTTGTTGTCTGGTAATTTTGATTACCTTAATTCAACATCTGAGAGCTTAGAAATAGATATAGTTATAAAATTGAAATATTGGACCCTAAAAGCTGAGGATAAGGTTGTGAAATATAGCAATCACTCCAAACCTAGAGCATCCTTTAGGTCTTCATCTAGGTGTGTGCAGGGGTAATCGGGAGAGTCCTTTATTCTTTTATAATACATGTAATACATGCTTTGTCATTGCTCTTTAACTTTATGAGCATATCAGCTGAGAAAATTAAAAGTAGAAATTATTTGCAGAAAGACTACTTTAATCTAGCCACATTTTGTATTAGATGAGCACAAATGGAGGTAGAGCTATACAAACTGTGCATTTTACCTTTGTAAAATGCAGTGTTGTAAGTTAATAATAGCTGGTTCTCTCAGTATAGATGTTTTGAACATTTTCCCAATAGGAACTAATATAAACACGTTGTAACTATTTATGAACAGCTGCCTCATTACAAAAGTGCTGACTTACCCTTTACTGTATTGATGCTGATTAGTGGGTAGAAACCAGTTTGCTTCATTTCAGAGTGTAGGAGGTTTGTCCTTAGGATATTTTTATACTCCATGGAAGCTTAATGAGGGATTCAGCTACTAATACATCCTCTCCCTCACACTTTGTAATTTTTCTTCTCAAAGCTTCACATTTTAAAGGAATAAATTTTGAGTTTGTTTTCAAGAATGAATCTCATGATGGAAAATGCTGTTAATTTTAAACATTTTTTTTGGGGAAATAAATTTATCAGTTCCTCTATTCTATATATTTATTGCATATATTTTTTCTTAATAGTCCATAACATAAAAATAGTTATAAATAACTGTTAAATTATGATAGCAAGAAATGGACAGGATGTAAAATTAATAGAGAAATCAGTAATTATGTATCTATTTGGAGATGGAATGACTTTCCAGAGGGGGTGCCATGTGAACAAAGTTTCAAATAATTAGAAGGAGTTTGGCAAATAGGAGAGGACAAACATCCCCATCACTGTATGTTGCCCCTGCTTTCTATTCATACTGAGACAGAACAAGTAGTACTCCAGCTGGTAGTAATTCAAATATGGTTAGATTAGGGATTTAGAAGAAAAGATCTATGGGCGCTGAGACTGAAGATATAAGAAGTTACCAGCTTATAATGGGTGTATTCTGCTTTGATAAGGGACCTGGCTTTCATTCTATAATTAATAGGAAACAACTAATTGGTTTGAAGTGGAATGGTGATGTCTTTATGTTGCAGCAAAATCAATTTAAGGGCAAATCTGGGATGAGCAAGAGAAAGCTTGGAGTCAAGAAGAAACTGTCCAAGTATGTGATGATAAGAGTATATATTTAGATATAAGCAGGTAGAGCAAAGATAATTTAAAATTGAAGGTTATTTCAGAGGCAACAATATGCAGCAAACTATTAGCATGAATAAAATCACCAAGGCCAAATGTACAGTGCACTGTGAAAGAAAAAAAAATTCTATAAGTAGAATTGCTATAACTATTCATTCTGACATATGTATGTATGTATGTATGTATGTATATATGCATATTCTGACACACACACACACACACACACACACACACACACACACGTCAGAATGAAAGATAGAGGAAAGTGAAGTAGGAAAAGAGTCTGAGGATTATGAGGTGAAGGATCCATGATCTTTTGTACATTTTGTTGTCATTTTTTCCTTTTGAATGGAGCTACTTCATTTGATCTGAAGTCATTTCTGATTCATCTTGCTTTTACAAAGTCCTCACTTATATATATTTGAACAATTTATTAAATGTCTCTTGCACATTATCTGTACTTATCCTATTGAGATTTTTTTCTTATGTTCTTTCAAAAAGATTCAGATACATTAAAGCATAATATTAAGTGAAGGATGTGGTATTTATATCTAACAAAACATAAAACCTCTTAATGAAATTTTAATTTTTGAGTCATTACTAAACATGTACCACAGTTTCACAGATGCTAATGACTTTTACTCAGAACTACTTTGTGTAACTGTATTAAGTCTTATTTTTCATAATTTGTAGAAATTATGTCTAACAAAACCAAGGACTGGCTCTACCCAGTCCTGTGTGGATTAAAGAGAACTCTTAAACAATGTTGGTGAGGGTATAAAATTCTAGTCAGTTTTTATTCTCTAAATGTTAAAGACATGTAAAAGGAAAATTAAGTAAAATATCATACTATAAAACTTAAAGGAGAATGCCTTTAAAAACATGAAAAAATTACATGCTTTGTTTTTATTTCTATGTTTTATGTTCATTTGAAAAAGGTGGACAGCATGGAAAGTTTATTAACTTATCGCAAAAAATAATTAAGTTAATTATTCAAATATAAATTTCTTGATCCTTAGATTTCTTATCTTTTGTCCTGGAACTAACAGGGCAATTATAATTGTCAAACATCCAGTTTGTAAGAGTGTAGAAAAACTTCAGTTCTATTCAGCTGAGGAGGGTTTTGGAAAAGGCTTAATTTTCCCCAGTGTATTGAAAATTTTCTCACTATAAGATCTCTAACTCTTTTTGTTGCTCCTTTGTCTATGTGCTTATAGCAAGGAAGTCCTGGTGAGTTTCATATACCTCTGGTGTGTAGGAGAATACCACCTACAGGGCAGCAGGCATTCACCACCAGTAAGCATTCATCTCTCAAATTAATTGTTTCAACTGTTGGTAACAGAGTTCCTTTCCTTAAAAGTGTCCCATTCTCCATATTCATCCTGTATTAGAGTAATAGCTGACAAAGATCTAGAATATACAAAGTATTTTACAGACTTAGCACTAAAAAGCAAATAACCCAAACAAAAATGTGCAATTAAACTAAATAGACACTTCACAAAAGAGAAAATACAAATGGCCAATAAATACATGAAAAAATGTTCAACATCATTAGCAATCAGGGAAATACAAATCAAAACTACATTGAAATTTCATCTAACCCCAATTGGAATGACAATCATCAAGAAGTCAAAACAACAATTAATGTTGGTGAGGATGTGGGGAAATAAGAACTCTTCTACACTGTGGTATTGCAACAACAATTAATGTTGGTGAGGATGTGGGGAAATAAGAACTCTTCTACACTGTGGTATTGCAAGTTAGTACAGTCAATGTGGATATAAGTGTGGAGATTCCTCAGAAAATTGAGAATGGATCCACCATATGTTCTAGCCATACCATTCCTGGATATCTTTCCAAAGGTACTGAAATCAGAATATTATAGTAATATGTGCATATTCATGTTTATAGCCCAATTTACAATAGCCCAATTATGGAACCAACCTAGGTGTCCATCAACAGATGAATGGAATACAAAATTATGGGATATACACACAATGGGATTCTGTTCAGCAGTCAAGAAAAACAAGATTATGTAATTCAGGAAAATGGATGGATTTAACATTATGTTAATTGATATTAGTCTGTCATAGTGAAGGGTCATATGTTTTCTATCATATGCAAAAACAAGGGAGTAATCAGGATACCAGAAAGACTTTAGATAATGGAGCAAGGAAGGTGGTCTAGGGGAAAGGGGGAGAAGGAGAATCAATGAAGAAATCACTTCCATGGACATTGTATACATATGCGAGAATACCAACGTCTATCTCAATATCCTCTATGGAGAAGGGGGGAGTGGGAAGGGAGCCAGGGGAAAGCCCACCAAGTGCTGCAGTTCATCACTATGAAATGCGTTATGATGTGAGACCATAATGGACCCATAAAAACATATTAAAAAGTGGTCCATTCTCTCTAGCTGCATTATAGCAGACTACAAAGTCCTTCTAACATGAACATGCTTTTATTTACAGATGATTTTACAGAGAAGAGTTTATAAACATTGAACATTGTTATTCTCATTTGGCATGCAATGTGCTTCTATTCTCCTTTGTTCATTTCCTTTTATTTTTGGTTTATGAGCTCACTTTATTACCTCATCACTTTATTGGAATGAAATCTCTTCCTAGGTATGATGGATCACAATCTGTAGTGATATAAATTCACTTTACATATTAACTCCTCTATCTCTTGTGCTCTCTCTTCTCAAAGAGGAGTCTGTAGACCTCATAGGGGTAAATTTAGATTTATTAGTGTTGGTGTGCATAGTTTACATGAGCGTATTAGCAATATCTTGTAAATTCTAGTAGAAGTGATCATTTACTGTAAGGAAAACCATATTTGTAGAAAAAAATTAACATAACTTAGATTCTTCTCAACTTACAATGGGTTTACATCTTGCAAAATTATCTTAAATTGGAAATATCATAGTTGAAAATGCATTTAATACAAATAGCCTACCAAACCTCATAGCTTAGCTTAGTTTTCTTAAAATGTGCTCAGAGCACAATATTAGCCTGTAGTTGGGCAAAATCATTCAGCATAAGATCCATTTTATAATAAAATAATGAATATGTCATATGATATATTAAATATCTATATTCAAAAAATGCTGGCAATTGAGTACACTGCACAGTATTGGTTGTTTACCCTAATGACTGCATGGCTGATTGGAAGCTGCAACTCACTGCTTTTGTCCAGCATCTTGAGATAGTATGGTACTACATATCATTAGCTCTGGATAAGATCAAAATTCAAAGTATTGTTTCTATTGAATGCAAATTGTGTTCCTACCATTGTAAAGATGAAAAAATTGTAGTCAAACCATTTTAAGTCAGGGACTCTCTGTATATTATTTTAGCTGGTAGAGATGTTAAAATTATTTAGTAGGAAGAGTTTTTCAGAAACTGCATTACTGATTTAAAGACAAACGCTTTTCATTTTCACATTTCTGCTACATCAGAATGTATCTTGTAAGAGATGATGTTTTACAATAGACAAAAGTCAGACATCAGATATGACTTGATCTTTTAAAACCTTTTCTTAATATGTCCAACAACACCAAAAGCTCATTTGCAAGGGGCCTATGGGAGAGAGGTGGGAGGAGAGAGACTTGATGAAGGAAACAAATCAATTGGCATTATGTATGTGTACAAAATTATCAATGCCAATCTCAATAACGTGTAGGGAAGGGGCGATATGGAGGAAGGATCCAGGGGGAGGCTCACCAAGTGCTGCGTTCATGTCATTCTGAACTTCATTACAATGTGTGATCACAATGCAACAATAGAAATATATTTTAAAAAGCCGATTTGCCAATGAATTTTAAATTTTAAATATAGTTTAATTTTTAAAATTTATTTTAAACGGATGCAGCATAAAACATACACATTGTAACTAGAAATAGGATACCATGTAATATTTCAATACATGTACACATTGTGCGGTTTTAAATCAGGTGAAAATTATCTATCTCCTCAAGCATTTTCCTTTAATTATGGTGAAAGCATTTATCTTTTTATTATAAAAAATAAATCTTTGTGTGACTAGTTCTCTCTGACAATTCTCACAGGCAACCAGTTTCCAATGAAACCATACTACTGACATAAATGAAGAATTAAGATGTATTCAATTATTTTATTATTAGCTCCTATGTAGCGGATGGTATTATTATAGGAACTACATCTCTGTCTTTTTCTATCTGTATGGATTTGCATCTAATATGACTTCGAAAATGGTGGGAAAGCATTTTTTACATAAGGGTAGAGACTCTGCTCATTTCTTTCAAGGATATAATCTGAACATACATCACTTTGGCAGACAAACTGTAGGTAGACCCCATGAACCTGCCTCTCAGTGTTCAGGCCCTTGCACATTTACACTCCCTTGAGTGTGGGTGGGACTTGTCGCTTGCTTCTAACCAATGAAATGTCAGACAAGAAGGTTTATGGTGAGTTCAATGATGGGATTAAATAAAAGGACAGAGCTGTTCATGGTAGTCTCTTTCCCTATTGCAGGCTTTGAAGAAGGAAGCATTCATGGACCCTTTAGCTGTAAGGAAATGAATTCTGCAAACTGCCTCAAGGAGATGAAAATAGGCCTTTCCTTAAGTCCAGTCTAGGAATGAGTACCCAGATTCTTGGCTGACACCTTGACTGCAGTCTTGTAAGACTCTAAGAGGCTGTTGATATTACTCAGATAGAGAATAGAAGGTGCGTCTTTGTTATTACCAAGAGGGAATAAATGGCCAGATTCTGTCAAGGAGAGGAAAGGGACTTCTCACAAACATTAGATAAGACTGGGATGTCAGAATACCCAGTAGGCTTGTTATAGTTAGATATAAAATATCCTCTAAAGAACTCATATGTTAATGTCAAGAGCTGAGATAATTGAATCATGAGGGTTGTAATTCCAGCAGGGGCTAAATCCATTGTAATGGATTTATCTGAGTCCTGGCTTAGGCTGGAAGGGTGTGGCTTGAGGGGGTGGATCCCTGGGGGTGTGGCTTTGGAGACTATACATAGTTCCCCCTCTTTCTCCTCTCTTGCTTCTGTCCTCCATGATGTGAAGAGCACAGCCCATTTGCTCCCCCTCTCTCCGCATCTTGTTGCCATGCCCTTAGATCTGTGGTCCCCACACTCACATGAACTGAACCTGAAACTGTAAGAAAATAAATCTTTCTTCTAAGGTAAATGGTCAGGTCTTCAGATGTTGGCTGTGGGAATGCTAGCCAGAACAAGGCCTTTGTTGATGCATCCTGTCTGAGATGGGGAAGAGCAGTGCCTGACAAGAGGTGTGGATGTGAGTCATGTGACCTCATTTTAGCTGAGCAGTGCTAAAGTCCTGCCAGGCATGCTCTGATAGCATACAAGTGGAGGGGAGAGGCACTGGGCTCTGGATAGCATTGGAAGTGCAGTCTCCAGATGGGTTTCTACTGAGCCCAGTAAGGTGATGGGGAGAAGGAAGTGAAGATGGAGGGCTGAAAGCTCCCTGTGTTGTCACACCGATAACATGCAACCTGGGGCACTGTGGTGCTGGCTACAGATTGGCAAGAATGAAGTCTTTGGGATCCACTTGTCTTCACTTACATAATGGAGATGAGAATTCAGTTTTATTCCTGTGATGTTTGGCTTGAGTTACTATCTAAAATTATTTAGTCTTGGATGACTCTTTCTTAGTTCTTTGTTTAGATAGAATGGTCTTTGGAGCTTTTTGTAATATGTTTCCATTGGTGTTTATAAATTGCTAGCTTCTTTAGTGCCCAGTTTGTAATGTATGGGGCAAAACTAAAACCCAGGTAACTTACTGCCGCATCCTTCCTGGGCTCTGCCATTCTGTCCTCTCTTCTCCAAAGCCCTGTTTTTGTTTTATGAATAATGATCAGAGTTTTAAGATATACTTTTCAGGGAGAAGAAGGAAAAATAAGTCTACTTCATCTTTCCAGAATAGGAAGCCATGGCTAGTACATTTATATCAAACAGCATAGATTTTAAGGCAAAAAGCTTTACTGTTGATAATGATATTCCTTATTGAAATTTTATTTGATCAGGAAGGTATAATAATTCTAAATACTAAATAATTCTAAATATTTTCTAAAATGTACAAAGTAAACAGTAGTAAATTAAAAAGCAAAAGACAAGTGCACCTTATGATGTATAATTTTACATAGATGTGATATTAATTAAATCAATATAACAATAATTATGAGTATAGAAAATTTGAACAGAAACTGGGCATGGTGGTGCACACTTGTAATCCCAGTACATGGGAGGCTGAGACAGGAGGATCTCAGGTTCAAGGAAAGCCTCAGCAAGTAGTGAGACTCTCACAACCTAGTGAGACCCTGTTTCCAAATAGGAAATAAAATTGGTCTGCAGTTGTAGCTTGGAGGTAGAATACCTCTGGGTTTAATTCCCAGTACCATAAAAAAGGAAAAAAATATAAAATTTGAATAGGACTGTTAATAAGCTTAATTTAGAAGGCATTTATAGTACATGGTACAGCTTTTTAGAAAGCATATATTAATTTCAAGGACATATGCGGCATTTATGAAAATTGACAATTTTAGAAACTATCAACCAGACGCAATAAATTTTATATGGTTAAAATTCTCTGATCAAAATGTATTTACCAGCTGGGCGTGGTGGCGCACGCTTGTAATCCCAGCATTCGGGAGGCTGAGACTGGGGGATCCGGGTTCGCAGCCAGCCTCAGCTACCTAATGAGGCATTCTGCAACTTAGTGAGACCCGGTTTCAAAATAAAGAATAAAAAATAGGGCTGGGGATGTAGCTCGGAGGTAGAATGCCCCTGAGTTCAATCCCTAGTACTGCAAAAAAAAAAAAAATGTATTTATCTTAGAAATTGTGAATAACAATTAAAATAAAATAATTATATATGTATGCAACTGTTTTTTAAAAATCACATTAGAAATTAACAATAACAATTAAAATAAATAATTACATATTTGCATTTAAAATAATTCTAAAGAATTTATGTATCAATTAAGATATACTAATATAAAATAAATAATAGTAGAATTTAATTATAAAATATTAAATGCTAAACCATGGGGGATGTTGTTAAACAATTAGTTTACTTTTTTGATTTAACATTATTTTAAGAATGTTACTTTTATTTAACATTATCTACGATACTTTTACAGAGTTAATATAATTATTGTTTTTATGTGAGAAGAAATTATGCCATCTTGTTAGTACTGTTTCTACAAATCCACCAAATATAATCAGGTCACATAAATTCTACTTCCTATTATTAAATTTTGTTCACAGTCAGGCATGATGGCACCTGCCTTGCAATTCCAGTACTTGGGGGGGGGTAGAGACAGGAAGGTCATAGGTTCGAGACCAGCCTCAGCAACTTAGTGATATTCTCATTAACTCAGCAGGATCACATTTCAAAATAGAAAATAAATTTACAAAAAAAAGGTTGGGTTTGTAGCTATAGGTAGAATGCTTCTGGATTCAATTTCTAGTATCACCAAAAAAAAAAAAATTCTTCACATTCTCAAAAAATTTTACTAAGAATTATTAAATGATCATCATATGTCAACATATCTCAAACTAATGCAATTCCTGCAATAAAATGTGTGAGAGGATCTCTTTTTTCATTATCAATTCAAGGTTTTGATCACACTTAAAATATTAGAGTTCCTCAGCCTTTTGTCATCTTTTCTTTTTCTTCATATTTTAAGCTTCACTGGATAAGAAAATACATCTCTATGCCAACTTCAAGGAGCTATTTTCTTATCCATACAATGATTATAAAGATGCCTCATCTATTTCATAGGGTTGTTCAAAAACTCAAATTAGATGATGGATGAGGAAGCGTATGCAAGTTTCAAAATTTTACAAATTTTAAATCAAAATTTATAATTTAGTTTCAGATAAATAAGTAAAAGATGAAGAAGCTAGAGAGAAAATAGGAAACAAAAGGGATTTCAGATAAATGAGGAGACAGACGGTAGAATAGAGGAAGAGGATTTGGGAAGGGATGTGGGGAGCGGAAAAAGGAGAATGGATGGAGGAAAGAGTTCAAATAGTGTTCTGTCCATATACAAAGGTGTCACCACCAATCTCACTAATATATCTGGGGGGGGTGCATGGTGGGGTCTGGAGAGAAGCACACCTAATGCTATGTGTATGTTTATCTGTACACTGTGAACATTAATATGATGTATAATTATAATGCACCAATAAACGTATAAATAAAATAAAGGGAGTAAAAAAATCCTCAAAAATTGAATTAGCAAATCAAACTTAGAAGTAGAAAATTCAATGTTTGCACATCCTCTGAGCTTGAAGTGTTAAGAGTTGTAGATATTGGATGGAAACTGCCAATAGAAGGCTGCTACAGGAAAAAAAATCAAAACACATCAGTTCATCCTTGTTACTTGTAAGGTGTTCTTTGAAGCTTTGCTATAAGGAAAGTGTGAGCATGGTGACTCTGACAATTCTAGGTTGGACTGAGCCTTTCTGTGTCCTTTTGTTCATTAGCTACAGGTACAGAGATTTCCCAGTATACTATGGGAGGTGGGTGTTCAGCACATATGATGCCAGTTGGTTTGAATCACACTCTTGGCTTAGATTACCTTTTTTATGATAAAGTTAATAGAACTAATATTGAGCTAATGTGCATCAGCAAGGATGAACAATTTGACAAAATCTTATTTTGCTTTGGTTGCTAAATAGTTCCTAAATGTCCCTCCGGATCCCACTTTCCATATGCAAGACTGACTCTGCTATATTGGTTTGTCTTACGGACTCTTATGGAACTCTTACAATTTATTTTCTAAAGCGTCATGTTCTTGGGTAACAGGGAGCCTCTGAGACTGCTCCAATGCTAAGGTTAAGATGTGTTCTGATTGGGTAGTGACATATATATGTATATCATATATGTATACATATATACATGTATATACATATATACATGTATGTAAATACGTATATATGCTATGTGTAATATATGTATATATTTTGTTTCCTGTTTCAGAACCATTTTCCCATTTCCTGTCAGAAATATCTGCTTGATTATCCAGTACCTTACACACACACACACACAAACACGCACACACATTATTTTTCAACAAATCTGCTTGTCCTTATGCATACACAACATACAATGTCAGTGAATGGTATTAGCGTTTACTTGATTATCTAAGCTAGAATTTGTAGGTTATTCTTGATTTTTTCTTTGTTGCCTTCAACCTTAAAAACTGGTAAAATATCACTGATCCTCCCCTTTAGGATTCGCTAAACTCAACCATTTCTATCTCTAATGTCTTTGTGTACTTCTTATGTGGATTAATACAACAGTCTTGACAAGTATGCTGACATCCTATATTCTTCTTACTACTATGCTATTTCATTCTTTTTTTTTTTTTTGCGATACTGGGGATTGAACTCAGGGGCATTCTACCTCCGAGCTATACCCCCAGCCCTATTTTGTATTCTTTATTTTGAAACCGAGTCTCACTAAGTTGCAGAGTGCCTCACTAGGTAGCTGAGGCTGGCCGCGAACCCGGATCCTCCGGTCTCAGCCTCCCGAATGCTGGGATTACAAGTGTGCACCACCACGCCAGGCTCATTCTTGAACTTAAAATTAACTCACTTTTAAAATTGCCAATGGTCTAAGCTATCCCTTCCCAGCTGTCTCCAGGTCTCCACTTATGACCTCCTGCTGCTCACATGCAGAGTGCTCTTGATCATTCTAGAAATAAATCAAAGCACAAAGAAGCTATCCAGTAGCTTTCCATTTTTACTAGGATGACACGCTCAATCTTTGTCAACTGATACTTTTTCTTTACTCATATTTTATACTGTCTTGTCCCTGTTTCCCTCTGAAGCCTCTCACATCCTCTCTTGTACGTTGCTTTATATATGCTGCCATTATTTCTCTTCCTAATAATAGCCACACTCTTCTAGTCTTGGTTCTTTTTCCTTTGCTGTGTTAATTTCGTTAAGTGCTCTTCTTCTGGTTCTTCAAATGTCTGGCTGGCTCATTAACACTCATTCTCCAGGTTTTAGCTCAGTAGCACTGCATCATAGAGGCCGTCCTTGGGAGGCATATATTTTAGCAATAGGGCTTGTTTTATTGATGACCACATTCACAACACTAACACTGTATCAGATGATCAGAACATAAAATAAAGGAAATAGGATCTAAAATCTGGAAGTCTAGGGTCCCATTCAAGGCCAATTTTTAAGTAAACTGTCTGGTATCCAACATCAATGATGAATCTTGCTTTTAAAAAATAAGACTGCCAATATTTTAAAAATGATTGCATTGAGCTTTTTATTTTTAGTAGGTTATAAGCATGCAACTTTATCTCTTAGTAAATTGGGCTATAGGCTTCATAGCATGATAATTTTTATTATTATTCACTAAACAATCTGCCAGACATTTTTTTTTCCATTTTGTATTCAAATAATTGATGGTCTCTGATATGCTAGTTCTGCTGCTAGGGTTAAACTCAAAGCTTCTCATTAATATCTCAGGTTTATTACCCACTGCCACACTGTGTACTGCATGTATTAGGCATTCCTTATGAATCTCAGCATATGGCTCTCACAAACACTAGAGTTAATATTGGAGCTCAGGTAAATAACCATGTGCTTTAAACGGCAGTTGTCTGCCTCTGGAACAGGGAGGGTTTGTAGCTGTTTTACTATACTCATCTGACATTTTAGAAAAGCAAGGCCCGGAATGATTTTCTAACTTATTTGTGACCCACAGATAATGAGTCACAGAGTCAAAATTTTATTACAAACACTCTGCAGAGATCCCATGCTCCTAAGTATGAATCTCTATTGTAGTACCATGATATTTAACAGTGGATCATATATCAGTTATGTGTAATAAACAAAATATTTTTATCTAGGTATATTACAAGTCAATGAGTAATAGAAAACAATCTAACATGGAAGAAAGAGAACAAGATGATGTCTGAATATTTTTCTGACACTAAAATTTTATTATTTGATGTATTTACTTCCAGAAATTTCTCAAGTGATAGCTGACATTATAATGAATACAAAATGTAAATGAACATGTAAACATTTAGATTTATTCTCTTTCCTGAAATATACTGTAGGCTAAATAAGCATTTTTATTTTTTATTCCAAATGTGCAATAATGTATACTGTGTTATTATTATCTATTGCTCCTGCTTTCCTTTTTATGCTCAAGAAAAGAGTATTCTAATCAAAGAGAAAATAGAGCACATATGGTGTTTGTTTATGTAGTGCTACTGAAATATTAATGTCATAGCTCATGCAGAGCATTTACCTATAATTTTTAATAGATGCTACATCCTGTTTCTTTACAGTAAATATAATAAACAGCTAACAACTTCTTCGGTTTCATAGTCAGTTTTATGTTGTGTTCCTTTGTGCCTGCACACATCAAGGAATAAGGAAAACTTTTTGCTCTGTTTACTTCCTATTTGCCTTTCAGCATCCTATGATTATTATAACGTCCACACTTGAACCTTCACTTAGATTACTGTGTGTAGGTGCTCAATTTAAGTGAAAAATTTACCTAGAGAAAGATGTCCACATATTAATCCTTCCTGCCTGAGATACTTGCCTTTACCTCCTGGACTTCTTGGAATAACCCTTTCCAGTGGTTTCACCTTTCCGGAGCTAATTATCATTAGCTCTCATGTTCCCAGTAGGGCTGGGTGCCCTTCCTGTGCCCTTTCCCCTTCCATTGCTCTGCTCAGATCTCCATTGTGGCACTTACCACTCTGTACTTTTGTTCTTCTGCAATAGAATTCTGAGAAATACAAATATTTCTCCTGTATTAGTGTAGTCCAGGCATGTAAAATAGAACCAAATATTATGTGAAAAATGCGTAATTATTTGCTAACTTAAAAAGGCACCAGAATAGAGAGAGTGCAATAATTAAAAATCAGAATTTTATTGAGTGAAAAAGTAGAGGCTGAAATACACTCATTTAAGTTTAAAAATATTTGCAACAAATTGCTATAGAATTATTACCAAGTAGCAAATTAAAAGAGAAAACATAGAGCAAAATAACACAATTGCCAATTATTATATGACTGCCTTATCAATACTAACCTTCAAAACAGCAATAAATCTCTTTTATTAAATACTTCCTCAATACTGTAGTGAATGTTATTCTGATTCTTCTACACAATTTGGAATGTCAATTCAGAGCTTACTTTTTAAAAGATACTCCCAGGTTTCCAGAACAACTTTCTGTAAGTTTAAGGACTAAAGGAGTTGGGGAGAAGGATAAAGGCCAGTAAGGAGGCCTTTATTTGATGCATTTCTGGGCATACATAATGCCTTTTTACTGATTTATTTTATATATGAAGTAATAAATATATAATTTTACTGATAATGCTAAAATGTCAGGAGGGGAAGTAGTTCACAGTAAAATATATTTAAGATACATGATTTTTTAAAATAAATTACAATGTTATTTTATTATTAAACCTCAGTATTCCTAAGAACAACTTCATATTATTGAATTTTCAAGCTTCTTAATTGTTAACATTCATTAAAATGTTGAGAATATTTAGGTTTGATAATGAAACAGCAAATCTTACCTGTGACACATAAATATTAATGTAATTTGGGCATGCTGCACTCAGAGAATGCACACATGTAGTGTGCTCCAACACTTTCTATTTCTGCTTCAAAAAAATACTCCGACTTCATTTAGCCCGTATGCCTCACTGAGAGTTGCGTTTGGTCAGCTAATAGCTTGGGCATACTGAACTGGTAAATCAGAATTACAATTACTGGAGACAGATAAAACCAAGCAGAGGAAAGTATATATAAAGCTTCCATCTCTTGAGAACTCTGCTGCGGTTTTCTTTGGAGAAGTCAAGCACCATCAGGTTGAGAGGAAGGATTAAAGGAGTTTCTTTAATTAGAAAGTTCACATGCACAAGGCAAGGAAAATCATTTTCCTTCAGCCTGATGATGTTCAGAAGGGTAAAGAATCAGGCTGTTAATTCAGTGCCTCTGAAATGTTGATCTAGAGTCAAAGCTGTCACCCATTTGATGGGCAGCAGTGAGGGCTCTACAGCCCGTGTGTCAGTCCTCTGTGCCACAAGGGGACTTATGCATAAATCCTAATAGAGAGGGTGGATGGTAGATTGGTTCTTAAAGCAGTCAGTAGCTAACAAATTACTACTCCTGGATGAAAAATGAGGTCATGAAGATTTAAATGTAGCAAGAAAGAAGAAGGTGCTGCCTGTGCAGGAGAGATACTTAGTGTGAAGCCATCTGTGGTAATAGATTAATTGCCTTCATTAGTAAAGATGTCTATCTCATACCAAGTATCAATAAATGTTTCAGATCCACTCACAAGTGATTGCTCTGTTAGTACTAAAGATAAAACTTCTTTAAAACAAAAGCGAAAGTCAATATACTGCTAAAATTTTCTATAATCACACAAAAATTTCACACTAAAGAATAATTATATATCAAGGAAAGAAATGGGGCTGAGAAAAGAGTTGCTTCAGCAAAGATCATCATCTATAATGAGTAGTTTTTATAAAATTTTGCAATAGCCTAAGAGACAGAGTTCTGGCTGAAGGAAACTACTCACACATAACTTGCATTTGATTTACACTTTACATAGTTATTTAATTTAATTATGCCCTAGGTTACTCGTGGTTTTCCCATCCTCATTTCAAAGACATGACTCCTATACTTCATGATTCCATAGTATATCATTAATATCTATGATCCACACTAGAAAAATTACCTCAGCTATAAGATAGAGATATTTAAATAACTTTTTATTTTTATTTTTATTTTATTATTATTATTTTTTTGCGGTACTGGGGATTGAACTCAGAGGCATTCTATCTCCGAGCTATACCCCCAGCCCTATTTTTTATTCTTTATTTTGAAACCGAGTCTCACTAAGTTGTGGAGTGCCTCACTAGGTAGCTGAGGCTGGCCGCGAACCCGGATCCTCCGGTCTCAGCCTCCCGAATGCTGGGATTACAAGCGTGCGCCACCACGCCCGGCTCCCTCAGCCAGCCCTATTTTTTATTCTTTATTTTTGAAACGGAGTCTCACTAAGTTGCGGAGTGCCTCACTAGGTAGCTAAGGCTGGCCGCGAACCCGGATCCTCCGGTCTCAGCCTCCGGAATGCTGACATGGAAACTTTTAAGTGGTTCCCTATATAAAAGTATTTACTGAGTATATTTAACAGTTTCTGTGGTGAACTATAGTATATAAGCTTAAACATTTAAAATATACTTTCTACCTGAGTGAGCCAAATTCATTTGACTTTCTTTCCTCTGTGCTTGTGCTAACTGTAAATATCTTACATCTCATATACTTTGTTGTTCATGTTTCTGTTGCATTACAGTCTCACATCATAATGCAGTTATAGGAATAGTGGCATACATGCATATGACACTTGGTGAGCTATCCACCAGCTCCTCCCCTTCCTCATACAGGACATTGAGATTGACATTGTTATTCTCACATATATACATAATTTCAATGGAAATGAATCCTTCATTTGATCCTCTCTCTCCTAGACCCCTTCCCTAGCTCCACTGGGGTTTCATGTCCATTATCTAAAATCCTTCTTGTATCCTGATTATTCCCTAGCTCCTGCATATAAAAGAAAAAAACATATGACCCTTCATTTTCTGTGACTGGCTAATCTCACTTAATGAAATTTTCTCCATATTCATCCATTTTCCTACATACAACATAATTTTGTTCTTCTTTGTTGCCAAGTAGAATTCCATTGTGTATATATTCCATAATTTTGTAATCCATTCATCTGTTGATAGATACCTAGGTTGGTTCCATAATTTGGCTATTATGAATTCTGCTACAATAAACATGGTTATGCATGTGTCACTATAATATTCTGATTTTAGTCTCTTTGAAAAGATACTTAGGAATGGTATACCTGGATCATATGGTGGATCTATTCCCAGTTTTCTGAGGAATCTCCCCACTTATCTTCATTGTAATCCCACCAAGAGTATCAAAGAGTTCCTATTTTCCCATGTCCTTGCCACCATTATTGTTTGAGTTATTGATGATTGCTACTCTAATTGGAGTTAGATGAAATTTCAGTGTAGTTTTGATTTCCTGATTACTAATGATGCTGAACATTTTTTCATGGATTGATTGATCATTTGTGTTTCTTCTTTTGTGAAGTGTCTACTTAGTTCAGTTGCCCATTTCTTGAGTGGGTTATTTGCTTTTTTAGTGGTAAGTCTTCTAAATACTTTGTATATTCTAAATATTAGTCCTCCAGCAGAGGAATAGCTGCCAAAATCTCTAATTCTCTTGACTCTCTCTTTAGACTCTTAATGGTTGTCTGATGAGCAGAAACTTTGTAGTTTAATGCTATCCTATTTATTCTTATTTTAATTCCTGAGTTTTGAGTGTCCTATTGAAAAAGTTTCTACCTGTCCTATGTGTTGGAGTGTTGGACCTATGCCCTCCTTTAGTAATTTCAAAGTCTCTGGTTTAATTTATAGGTCTTTGATCCATCTAGAGTTGACTCTTGTGCAGCATGAGAGGTAGGGATCCAATTTTATTTTTCTACAAATGGATAACTAGTTTTCCCAACACCTTTTGTTAAAAAGGCTGTCTTTTCTCCAACATACGTTTTTGGAACTTTTGTTGAAAATCTATTTTCATTAAGTGTGTGATTATAAGTGTGCGGTTTTGTTTCTGTATCTTCTATTTTGTTTCATTGATCTATATGTCTGTTTTTGTGTGAATATCATACTGCTTTTATTACTCTAGAACTGTAGTATAATTTGAAGCCAGGTATTGTGATGCCTCCTGCATTGTTCTTATTGCTGAGAATTGCTTTGGCTAATCTGGGTCTTTTGTTTTCCTATGTGAAATTTAAGCCTGATTTTTCTAGCTCTGCAAAGAATGAAATTGATTTTTTTTTTTTTTTTTTTTTTTTTTTGCGGTACTAGGGATTGAACTCAGGGGCATTCTACCTCTGAGCTATACCCCTAGTCCTATTTTTTTATTCTTTATTTTGAATAAGGGTCTCACTAAGTTGCAGAGTGCCTCACTAAATAGCTGAGGCTGGTCACGAACCCGGATCCTCTGGTCTCAGCCTCCCAAGTACTGGGATTATAAGCGTGTTCCACCACACTGGCCTTGACATTGATATTTTGATAGGAATTGGATTGCATTTGTAGATCACTTTTGGTAGAATGACCATTTTGATAATATTTGTTCTGCCTATCCACTCATAGACTTTTATCTAACCCAACTTAGAGAGACTCTACAGATAAGAAAAGAAGCTGTCTTTTCAGTACCTCGAGTCTTACTTCAAGAAAATAAGAAAAATGAATTATTTACTGGGGGATTGAACACAGAGGCATTCTAACTCTGAGCTACATTCTAGCTCCCCCCCCCCTGTTTATTTTTATTTTTTTAATTTTGAAAAAGGGTCTCATTAAGTTGCAGATGGCCTCACTAGGTTGCTGAGGCTGGCTGTGAATCTGTGATACTCCTGTCTCTGGAATTTTCCGAATATTTATTAGGCCTCAAGAAATGCACATATTTTGGGGACAAATCAATGAGCAAAAGATACACATGCACATAATACGCACATAGTCGGCATTTAATACAATTTACATTCTAGTTGGAGAAGAAAACCAAAGTCAAAACATCTAAGCTATATAAAATGTTAGAAAGTGATGAAAAAAGAATTAGAACAGTGTTAAGGAGACTTAGAATTCTGGTGGTAAGAATAACAATCAAATAGGCTAGCCAGTGTGAGTATCTAAAAGGGCAATGTTTTAATAAAGACTTGCTAGAGGGGAAGTGTGCTGTGTGACTATGTGATGGAAGGAACAGAAAATGCAGATTGTGAAGTGGTAGTGTGCTAGTCATGTTCAACAGATGGGAAGGGGGTATCACAGGTTCACAGCCAGCCTCAGCAACCTAGTGAGGCCATCTGCAACCCTGGGTGGGACAGAATTAATTATGGGGAGAGGAGGGATAGAAAGTATGCTCTGTAATTCTTTCTTATCTATATTTGTGGGGCCTCACTTAAAGACAGATTCACACATAGATGCATGCACATGCATTGTTGGCTTTTTTTTTAAATTGGTGCTGTAATCATACATTTTAATGAGGTACAAACTGATAGAGGGATACATGCACACAGCACTCATTTAACCTTTCCATGATTCTCACCCCATTGCCTCTCCCTTCCCTGCTTCTCATGTTCAGCTTAATGATTGACTTTGATTTGTTTGTAAATGTACATCATGTGCATTAGGGTGTTTCCCTCTCTCCCATCCCATCACCTTTTGTTAGGTCACTTCTTTGCTCATCTAAGGTTTTTCCTTCTTTGTCTAGAGTCTCTTCTATGACCCACTTTCTCCCTAGCTTCTAATTTTTTACTTTTCATGACTTACTAATCTCACTTAACATAATGTTTTCCAGTTTTATCCATTTTTTCTTTATGGCTGAGTAAAATTTTATTGTGTAGATATCCCATAGTTTTGTAATCCGTCCATCTGTTGATGGACATCATTGTTGGCTTTTAGTTAACTGACAGTTAAATAAACATCCTATGTTAATATATTAGTAAAAGGAAATGAGGAAAACTTTGAATAAATATCTCTTAGTAAATTCATAGGATCTACTTTTCCTTTCAAGTATTATTTCAAATTTTTTGAAAACTATATCTTTAATAATTTGGTTTTTAAATTTGTTAGAATTTAATCTCACCAGTTCTTCTGTTTTGTTTTGAAAATTTCAAATATGTTTCTCTGCCAGAAATGTCAAAAATACCCTCCCAAATCACTATAGCTTATATCTCATTCTCTCCTTGAAAAACCCAAATTATTAATATCTGTTTGTATTTTGTGTTGTCACAGAAATGTCCTTTAAATGTATACCTTTTTTTAAAATGGTAAGACATTAAATAATCATTAATATTCATCTTTAGTTTAAGCTGGGTGTGGTGGTACACACCTGTTATCCTACTAATTGGGAGACTGAGACAGGAGGATTGCAGGTTTGAGGACAGTCTCAGCAGCACAGAGAGACTCTCAGTAACCTAGTGAGAACTGATTTTAAAAAATAAATAAGTAAAAATTTAAAAAGGGCTACATTGTAACTTAGAGGTAGAATGCCCCTGGGTTTAATCCCCAATACAAAAAGTAAATAAAAATTAATCTTTAGTTTATGAAATAATATTAGTTTACATTTTAAAATGATTTAGTTCATAAGGAATACTGCCATACCAGTTTAGCAAGAATTTTTCCCAGCTTTGATACTTAACTGAATTTGTCTTAGTAATTTTTCATTCCCTGGATCTTTTACCAGGCCTTTTGGCTATAAATCATCCAGTTGTCCCTACTGTATTTGGAGCTGATTTCTATTTCTTATGACTCTTGCTATGGTCTTGCATGAAGATCTTTGCATATTTAATTCCATTTGGTACAAGTTTTCTTCTTCTTTTTTTTTTTTTTTTTTTTTGACATGACTCAGGACAGAGGTTACTACACAGTGAACATAGGCTGCAGTGAACTATTCTGGGCATTCATCAGAAAGCATTGAGACACAGGATAATTGTTGAACAGTATGGTGGGGACCCAGGGCGGGGGGATGTTATATGTGACTATAAGTCCCAGGAACAAAATTTATGGATATTACAATATTCTGTGGAGCCCGAGTTAACCTCAAAAATAATCATTCTATTCTCATTAGATACTCATAATCATTTTTATATTACTTAATTCTGCCTTTAATCAGAAAGAGTTTTAGAAATTACACTACATAAAAGTCATTTTAAGCTAAAAGTAGCTTGAGAAATGAAGTTTAATTTTGGTGTGACCATTAATCAGATTTCTAATTTCTTATGAATATTGATTTTCTTCTCAAATGGACTCAACGAATAATAAGAAATTAAGTAAATTAAAATTTATTTATATTAGAGTAAGTTCCTGGTCATATATTCTTGTATCCTAGTGGAAATGTTTACTAAGATGACAGACCTGTTTGGAATTCTCCTTCCAGTAATTCTAGACATGCCACTTTACCTTAGTCTGGCCTGTAAAATGGAGATGATAGTGTATACCTCATATTTGTATGACCAAGATGAAATGAAATGAAGTAGGATATTTAAACTTCCTAGGGTAAGGTTTGCCACGCAGGCAAGAATTCAATAAAAGACAGAAAGAAACCATCTTTATTTCTCCTTCATATTAATAGCCAATTCTAGTCATTTCTTTTAAAAACACAAAATACAGCTGATTATATTGGATAGATTCAAGTTCACAATAATACAAATGTTATTCATTATGAAGGTCAGTATTCCAGAATTGAGTGAAATGCAATATGAAAGCTGTAATTCACCACAGCAGCTGAATAGTTACTTTTATTGAACTTATCCCTAGTTTTTCATTTTAGTTATAAATATATAATTTAATATATAACAAGAGAAAATATTTGGAACTCTTCCTTATGAGAGTTTGAATTTTTACAAAAAAGTTATCTGAACTTAAAATATTATGAAAACATTTTGAAGTTTAGAAATTAACTCTAATTTAAGATGTTAAACAAATTCATAATTTTATAAGGTATGTTATAAAAACTACAGTTTTTCTCAATAAAAGGGCAACTCTTGCTTTTTAGTCCTTTGTAGTGTCAAAGCCTTTTTTAAAAAAATTCTTTTAATAACATGGTTTGAAAACAAAATTAACTCAGGTAATTAGAGTGTTTTGTTCCATTTGTTAAACCTAACTCTATGATGTATAGAAGCCTCTGAATTTTTCAAAGTGTTTCATAATCTTCTGGGAAATAAAAATAAATCAAGCTCAATAAGATTTTATTCATTCTTCCACATTAAAATGAAATCATATGGATGACATTAATAATGAACATTTATAAACCACAGTTATGATTTGGGTATAGAAGACTTAATCTTTTAACCTTGGAATCATGAATTTTACTGAGTCATAATTATGATTATAGCTGTAAAATAATGGAGCTGGCTTGTTAAAAAATTTCATAGAAGTTAAAAGACAAAAATATGGGGACCCACCAATAGACATTTTAGAGAATAAATCAAGACAAAATATCCCACTATCATGTAAGTAATAATTAAAAATCAAGAGAACTTTCTTGAGTCACAGGACTGAATAAGGTAACAGGTCCATAAATATCTTATTGCAGTTAGGGAAAAACTAGGACTTATATTTTATTATTAGCATAGGGAATTTTGGATAGATTAAACCAATTATACTGCAATATCTTTGGTTGAATTTATTACATAAAATTAACTCAGCTACATTAAGTAAAGGAAATATGAATATGATACCAATAACAGACTTAACTGACTTTTCCATTTCACTATTTTGAAAAAGGTGCTTTCTAAAAGGAATCTGTCTCTCAATAAAAGTAGGTAGGTGGGTGGTAATTTAGACTTTTAACATCACTAAACTATTTAGAGTTTTGTTAAATCATTTTATGAAGATCTAAAATAACTAGTGTTCTTTTTTAAATATCTAAGTTTAGAAAATGCATTCCATACCAGAAAAAAATTTAGGGACCTAGGCTGAAAAACTTATCCTTTGGAAAACTTTTCCCCAGGAAAGCAGGTATAATTTTGACTGAGTTCTCTAACATTGCTATAGTTTTATGTTTTCAATTAAACCATCTTTTGTTAGCTATTTGAGGAATTAATGCCATTTAATTTCCTAGAAACAGATGGTAAAATCATATCACCTAATTCTATCCCACTGAATCTATGTACAACTTTGCATATAATAAATGTGTAAATCAACTAAATTTTCAATAAGGTAGTTTTAAATTGTTTCATTCATTGAATATTAAGAATTAATTAGAATACAATGTCATGCACCTTCTAATACCAACTGCCTTTATTTGTATATTCCAGATGTTAACTTATCCTGTCTTGCTTGTGTTCAATCCATATACAGAATGATTTGATAAAGCAATAGTATGACACATAAGGGACAACCTGGTTCCTTTAAAATAAATAGAACAGTATTTAGGTTGTCTGGTCAAGGAAATCCAATAGATGGACTAAAATTTGATTAGGATATACAGAAGTTATATAAAATATCTTAATTTGATGCAATGGCTGTTACTTGATAAATATGCTCTTTGTGCCAGACAATACTTTAAATATTTATTTAAAATTAAACCCTTATCTAAGTTGGCTTAAGATAGCTTTAAAACATTTTCAGCAGAGGTTGGTTAGTCTGAAAAACCATTGCTGAAACATTTAGGACTCTCTGTAGAAAGTTTAGAAAATTCTGTGGCTCGTGACTTCTGGGAAGTATACAGAACACTTCTCTCTCTTTCAACCCACTCTGTAATAGTCTGTTACCAATATTTCAGTTTCAGATAACCTTCATGTGACAGCCAGATACAGCCACCATCATCTTTTTTTTTTTCATTTTTCCATTGACTTCTAAAAGGAAAAGCTGATAATCTCAGAGAGAATGTATATATATATTTCATACACTTCATCCCTCTTGCCCAATTGCTTGACCCGAGTCATTGCTATATAAACATCATATGACACATGAGAAAATGCAAAATGTGAATTAACATGGACTACTGCCTTGTTTACTGAGAGAATAGCTTGTGTTCCAATGGCTGAGTTTTTGTGTTGAAAGCTAAAGTGCCTATTACCATTTGTTGATTAATTTGTAAGATTGACTTATCTCTTGTACAGACCTTCTCGATCATTGAAGGCTTAATGGACTTGTTGCTTGTTAAATGGAGCAAACTTTCCAATCACATCCTGAACCTGGAATGATGGAGTGCTCTCAGCAAACTGCCACCCTCAGCATGACTCTAAGACAGAGAGTAAGTTGCAGTAATTTCAGACATCATTCAGAAGTTTTACAAGTGTGGCTTCCTAACAAAGTCAATGTGTATGCATTTACATTTAATCAAGGGGTTATTTTTTGTTAATTGTTATGCTTATCTTCAGTACTGTGCTATGACAATTATTCAATGACTTCAATAAAATGTCCTAAGATTATAAAATGAGCAATTAAGGTAGATAGTATAAAGAATGATACCCATTAATTGCATATATTCACTCATTCACTATATATATATTTCACTTATACATTCAAAGTTTAGACATAAATTTAGTAACTTTCTTATTTGTGTAGATACTGTGATTCATACCTAGAGTCCAGTAGAAGAGTGTTAAATTTTAACTATCAAATTATCTTTAAAGAATAGAAAGTTCATTAGGTCAGGAGAATTTTATTTTAGTCTCTTAAACATCCCAAAAGTTAGAACAGTGTCTGACTCACAGTAGGTGTTTGGCAAATTCTTCAAAATTAACACTTATTCTTTCTAATAGAGACCATTATATTTGTTAATATTTTCGTTCAAAATTCCATTTCTTAGTATATTCTATTATTATTCTGAAAATTTGTACAATCCCATTGAGAATTTTTTACTGAGTGATCTGACATAGCTATAGGAAAGAACATATTTCCACTTCCAAAACCTTTAAAATTACATGCCTGAAAATCTTCACAGTAGCAAAATTTGCACTGCAAAAATATAAAGTCTTATGCAAAATGTAAGTCAAAATGGTTAAGGTCACAATGGAATTGTCATAACTGTTTAAGGTTACAATGAAATTTTCATACATGTACGAATATCTCATAGTTTATTAAATAAGCCCCAAACTCAGTCTAGTTAATTTTTATTTATCATCTCACAAGATGTTTCTCTCTCTCAATGTTAATGAGTTGCTTCAGAATTTGTTTTGTCTGATTATACCTAAAATGTAGTGTGAGCCTTTTGTCCTCTATGCCCAAACCTCATGAAGTCAAACCTCATCAGTCAATTGTGATTTTGTGGTTTGGAATTTTTGACTCTGCTCTCCAAGAACCCAACTGAAGGTCTTGGGATTCATAATATCTTCAATGACAAATAACAATCTTCAGAAAACTTTATTTATTTTATAAAATAACAAAACCAAGAAATTATGTTGATACTCTCTCCCCAAGGCATAGATACAGAGCTTAGTTCCATCCAGAATAGCTTAATTCCAACACTCATGAAGATGTACTAAAACACTAACTTGACTGTTAAAATAGCTGTTTCTGAATAGCTTGTTTCTTAAAGAGCTTATTAACACGTTTGTGAAATTCACGCATAATTCAGTGAGTAGCTATAGAATGCTCATTCTCATTCATAGATACATCTTTGGCTCAACATATATTTACATTTTTGTTAGGAATATATCTACAAGTGACAGTGTTAGATCATAAGCACATATGTGTTCAATTTTAACAGGTATTGCCACACAACTGTCTATGGAGTGTTTTGCCGTGTTTTGTTTTGGGGTTTGTTTTATTTTTTCCAGTGTTGAGATGGAACCTAGGTCCTCACACATTCACACATCCTGGGTAAGTGTTCAGCCACTAAGCTCTAACTCCAGCACAGCTACATGACTTTTTAAATGGCCATGAAAAATTTCAATCACAAGGGCAGTTTATGAAAATTTCTGTTGCTACACATCTTTACTAACACTTATTTTCTTTTATTAAATTTCAGAAACTGTGAATATTATTCAGTGACTAAATTATGGTTTTAATGTAAATTTCTATAATGATTAAGTTGTTTACTTTTTAAATGTTTACTTGTTCATTTGTACATTTTCTTTTAAGCATTTTCTCAGTGCTTTTGCCAAATTGTTTGTTTTTAAAAAGATACTGTGGGTATGAGTCATTTATTAGATATTTGTATTCAAAACATTTCTCTCTGCTGGTTGCCTTTTTATTCTTTTAATGTCATGTTTTGGTAACCAAAAGTCCATAATTTTAATGTATTCAAATTGATTTATTTTATATGTATGATTAGTATTTCATTTATGTTTTACTTAAGCATACTTTCCTAGCTCAAGAACATTTTCTTATTATGTTCTCCTATATTTGCTTCAAAAAGCTTTGTTATTTTTCTAGTCACAAATTTAGAGTTTCAATCTTCCTATGATTGCTTTTTATACCTGCCATATTAAAAAGGGCCAAAGTACAATTTTGACCTGGTGTATTGAAGGGGGTCAAAATGCAATTTTGTTTTTGTCATGGATATTCAACTGACCCCACACCACTTATTAAAAAATGTTATATTTTCTCCACTACATTCTGACAATCCTATCTTATCCCTCTTTTCCCGAACAGATATTCTATTACATATACATAGTCTTTTCTCAGCACCTTCCTCTATTACATTTATCATAAAACACGTGGTTTAATACTAGTTTATCTCTAGTTTTAATGAATACATAAACATAGGAATTTTGCATAAAAGTTGAAAAACTGTGAATGGACTTTATTGGAGAGGATGGCACCCCGTGCGATAATTACCACAGTTCTTAGATAGATGCTTCAATACTGAGCATAGGCAGGTCTGTAGGAGGTAAACTGAAGTTGATGAATAGAAGACAATCAGCATCTAGTCCACCCCTCTCCTAACATATCTCCCTAGTGTGGGAAGTGTGGATATATACAAATGAAATAAAGCAATAATTCATCTTTCTTTCTCACTCCACTTACAGGTGTGCTCTTACAGGTCTGAAACTGCAAACAACAGAGAACATTTTCCTGTAGCTTTAGCCATTTGTTTTCTCCTGTTCTGGTGTAAAGTAGCTCATTTTTTTTTTCCAGTGGTACTCTGCATTCCATCTCAATTTGGGGATATTAAGGTGTAATTATAGATAATAACTGATTACTAGACCTATCTATTATGTGTCTTATAGACCAAAGTCTTGTTTTCCATCTTTCAATTTATGGTAAAAGCTAAGATTTCTACAAATGATCTTGTTTTTAGTTCATTTTGGTAGCTTTGCTGGAGACTCAATCCAGAGCACTCTTTTTCAGTATTTCTAATAATGTGTAAGCATGTCCTCTCATAATATCTCTCTTATAATGAGACTCTTGGTGCCTAAAAAGCTACAGAAACCCATTTATTTTAACTGAACCCTATTGAGTAAAGAAGAGAGAACACAATTTTACAGAAGGCTGGAAGCACCTAAGGGAAGGACAGTATATTACTCTACCATATTATCATGTGCTGAGTAGTTTATAAATAACAGAAAAAAATATTTCTCATGATTGTGGACGCTGGAAAATTCTAGATCAAAGTTCTTGCAAATATACTATCTTGTGAGATTCTGCTTAAAGTTCACAGACTGTCACCTTCTGGCTGTATCTTTTTGTGCTCAAAGGGGGGCGGAAACTCCTTGAGAACTCTCTTATAAGGGCACTAATGTCACTCATGAGGGTCCCATCCTCATGACCTAATCATTTCCCAAGGGACTCACCTCCAAATATTATTATATTGGGGATTAGGTTTCAACAAATAAGTTTTAGGGGAGTGTGTAAATATTCAGTCTATACCTTTCTTCCTACACCTTTTGTAAATTCAGGCCCTTGTTCCATACAAACTCCTCGTTCCATCCTAACAGATCCCCAAACTTTAATTCATTCCAGTATTAATTGGAAGCCTAAAGTCCAATGTTTTATCAAAATATACTGTAAATCAAACATGGGTGAGAATATAGGCATAGAATAGGCCTTTCTCAAATGGAAATGTAGAAAAGAAGAAAGGGTAACAGAGCCCAAGTAACTCCATACTCTAGGGCACACTTCATGAGATATAGAAGCTAGAGAATAATAATCCTCTTTGGCTTGATGCACTACTGTCAGGTCCATTGGGGTTATACTGCCATACCCATGGCTCCATGGGAAAGGCCCACAGTGGCTCTCTGCCTGGCCCTAACTGCTTCATTGGGCAGAAACTGGACCACTGAAGGTTATGGATGGACCTCTCCCCATTTCTTTTGAAAGATACCATTTGACCTGTTAAAATGAGATGACAATCCTTCCTTTTAAAACTAAAGAGGTGGCCTAATGATCACTTAATCATCTTTGGTATCGTTCTAATCTTCTATTGCAGAATAATACCTGGTTTCTGTTTATTTATTTTTAAAATTTTTATTAATAGGTACATTTTAATCATACATCTTTGTTAGGTACAGCTAATAAAGGCATATATGCACACATTTCTCATTTAACCCCTTCCCCAATTCCGACCCCACTCCCTCACCCTCCCTCCTTCTCAAGTTCAGTTTAGTGATTGACTTTGATATATTTGTGAAAGTACATCATGTGCATTAGGGTGTTCCCCCCGCCCCCCGTCTATCCCCTTCAGTTAAGTCAACTTCTTTGCTTATCTAGTGTTTCTCCTTTTTCATCTGGAGTCCCTCTTATGCTCTATCTTCTCCCTAGCATCCGCATACTAGGGAGAACATATGTTTTTTTACTCTTTGTGACTGACTAATCTCACTTAACATAATGTTTTCTAGTTGCATCCATTTCCCTGCAAATAACATAATTTTGTTCTTTATGGCTGAGTAAAATTCTTTTGTGTACATACCCCATAGTTTTGTAATCCATTCATCTGTCTATGGACATCTTGGCTGGTTACATAGTTTGGCAATTGTGAATTGTGCAGCTATAAACATAGATACACATACTTCAGTCTGATAGTTTGGTTTCCATTCTTTTGGGTAGATACTCAGAAGTGGTATTGCTGGATCATATGGTAGGTTCATTCCCATTCATCTGAGGATCCTCCATACTATTTTCCAAAGTGGTTGCACTAATTTGCAATCCCACCAACAATGTATTAGGGTTCCCACTTCTTCACACCTTCACCAGCATTTATTATTGTTCGTGTTTTTTATGATTGCCATTCTGATTGAAGTTAGGTGAAATCTCAAGGTAGTTTTGATTTGCATCTCTAATTGCTAATGATGTGGAACATTTCCTCATACATTTATTGGCCATTTGTATTTCTTCTTTTGTGAGGTGTCTATTTAGATCCTTTGCCCATTTTTGATTGGGTTATTTGTTCTCTTAGATGTGATTTTCTTGAGTTCTCTGTATATCCTAGATATTAGTCCTCTATCAGAGGAGTAGCTGGCAAAAATTTTCTCCCACTCTGTGGGCTCCCTGTTGAGGTTCTTGATAGTTTCCTTTGCTGCACAGAAGCTCTTCAGTTTAATGCAATCCCATGTATTGATCTTCCTCTGAGTTGCTTGTGCCTTGGGGGTATTGTTGAGATAGTTTTTACCTGTGCCTATGTGTTCAAGTGTTGGTCCTATGCCCTCTTCAGGTAGCTTCAAGGTCTCTGGCCTAACTTCCAGGTCTTTGATTCACCTTGAGTTGACTCTTGTGCAGAGTGAGAGAGTGGAGTTTATTTCCATTTTCCTGCATATGGTTAACCATTTTTGCCAAAACCGTTTGTTAAAGAGGCTATCTTTGTTCCAGTGTATGATTTTGGCTTCTTTGTCAAAAATCAGTTGACTCTGAGCACATGGGTGTGTTTCTGAATCTTCTGTTCTGCTCCATTGGTCTTTGTATCTGTTTTTGTGCCAATGCCATGCTGTTTTTATTACTGTGGCTTTGTAATAGAAATCAGGTATTGTGATACCTCCTGCATGGTTCTTGTTGCTAAGAACTACTTTGGCTATTCTGGGCTTTTTGTTGTTCCAAATGAATTTAAGGACTGATTTTTCTATGTCTGTGAGGAGTGACCTTGGTAATTTAATGGGTATTGAATTGAATCTGTAGATTACTTTTGGAAAGATGGCCATTTTGATGATATTTATTTTGCCTATCCAAGAGCATGAAAGATCTTTCCATCTCCTAAGGTCTTCATCAATTTCTTTTTTCAACTCTTTATAGTTTTCCTTATAGAGGTTTTTTACCTCTTTGGTTAGGTTTATCCCTAAGTATTTTATTTTTCAAGGTGCTATTGTGAGTGGAATTGTTTTCTGGATTGTTCCTTTTACTACTAAAAAAACCTACTTTATCTCTTCTGATAAGCTTAGGCTTGAAGTCTAATTTATGTGATATCATGGTTGCTACTTATGCTTGTCTTTGAGTTCCATTGGCATGGATTACCTTATTCCAGCCCTTCACTTTTAGTTTGTGGGAATCTTTGCTTGTAAGGTGTATTTCTTGCAGGCAGCATATAGATGGATTCTGGGTTTTACTCCATTTTGCCACCTTCTGTCTTTTTACTGGGGAGTTGAGACCATTTATATTCAGTGTGATTATTGAGAGATGATTTTTGATTCCTAACATTTTGAGTTTTGACTTCTGTTTTTGGTGGTGTTTATTCTTCTTTGCTTAGTTGTTTGCTTCCTGGAAATTATTGTTTCTCTAGTTCTGACATTTACTTGTTAGTTCTTCTTTGTAGTTAATATTTTTTAGTATTTTCTCTAGTGCTAGTTTGGAAGACATAAATTCTTTCAGTTTCTGTTTGTCGTGGAAGGATTTTATTTCCCCATCAATTTTGAGAGAGAGCGTTTTGCTGGGTAGAAGAATCTTGGCTGCAAGTTATTTTCTTTCAGAGTTTGGAATATGTTACTCCAGCCCCTCCTGGGTTTCATGACATGATTTGGGAGGTCTGGAGTGATTCTGATTGGTTTGCCTCTAAATGTCGCTTGGCCTTTTACTTTTAGAATTATCTTCTTAGCCTCTACATTAGTCAACTTGATTATTATGTAGTGTGGTGAACCTCTTCTTTGGTCTTGTCTCGAAGGAGTTCTATATGTTTCCTGTACTTGTGTGTCAACTTCTCTTTCTATGTTTAGAAAATTTTCAGATATTACTTCTTTGAAAAGATTGTTTATTTCATTAGTTTCAACTTCCAATCCCTCTTCTATGCCTATTATTCTTAGGTTATCTCTTTTAAAGTTGGCCCAGATCTCATCTATGTCCAATTCATACTGTTGAATTTTTTTTCTAAATTATTTACTGTGGATTCATTTTTTGAATGGTCATCTTCTAGGAGTGATATTCTGTTTCCACATGGTCTAATATACTGTTTATAGTTTGTATTGATGCTTTCACTTCAATTATTGCATCTTTCACAGTCTTCATTTCCCTCAAGGCTTCTCTTTGATTCCTGTTCAGGGTGTCGAATTCTTTGTTTATTTATTCCTTTATTCGTTCCAGTTCTCTTTGCATTCTTTCTGGAAATTTTGTATCATTTCTACTATTAAAGATCTGAACTGTTCTTCTGGTAATCTCTGCCATTCAGTGTTGTTGAGTTCTGTTATTGTGGGGTTGTGGTGGCTCATTGTTTCTTTGCTATTTTTCCTTCCCATGGTTTCCTTGTTCTTAAGTTTATATCTTTGCTGTTCTTGCAAGCTTTTTCATCCAATCTCTGCATTGGGGGTTTAGAGGTGTCCGTTGGTATATACAGGGATAGGTTGTGTTCAATGGTAAAGGTTGGGTGAGAAGTTACAGTGATAAATGCAAGAATAGGGTAAAGTAGAGGGTATGGTCCAGTGGAATAAGAGTTTGAGTGTGTTCAGGTGATATATGGTAAAGATTAGAGATAGTGGATATGTTGGGGGATTCTGGTAGTCAATGTAGAGTTTAGGTGTGGTAGTATGAGATGGTCTTGATATGAGACAGGGAAAGAAGGAAAAAGAGAAGAGAAAAGAAAAAGTGTTGAGGAGAGGAATATAGATGGGAGAGAGGGAGGGAAGCTTGTAAAAGGGATAAGGATGAGAGTCAACAAACTGAGCAAAAAATAACAAAGCAACCAATCATCAAAACAAATATAGACTAATCAAGGCAATACAAAATGAAAACAGAGTAAAAACAAATAAAACAGAACACACACATACGTACACACAAAAATAAATTAAATAAACAAAAACCCTGCTAGTTTGTAAGTACAGAACTGAGTTGGCCTCTGCCCTTTTGGATCTGCGTGGGTATTTTCAGTTTTTAAATATCTGCTCACTCTATTATATATTCTAGCGTGTCTCTGATATTCTTATTTGCTCTCTCTGTCAGTGCAGGCTGGAAGTTCCGCTGGTGCTTCTCCCACTGCAAGCTGTGTCTCTGAGCTCTCCACAGGGCCTGTCCGCATCTCTCTTTCTGTCTTTGCTGGTGGCGGGAGTGCAGTCTAAATGCCGGGCACTTTCCAGTGTGCCTGGAAGGTCTCTATGCCCTGTGTACACTGGGTTCTTCCCGCACTTCTGTTCCTATCTAATCACTAGAAGCGTGGGTGACTGACTCTGTCCTTCGTATAGGGGCCCCTGTACCCCAGGGGTGCAATTTAACTTACAGATTCCTGCTGCTCTGGCTCCGGTGGGAGCTGTGAGCTGGGTGTCCTCTGCTCAGTGCTCAGTCTTAAGATGGTTGTCCCAGGTCTTCTTGATTGCTGTTGATCCTGTGGGGATATACCACCTGATTATTGTGTTGAGTTTCGTAGTTGCTTACTCCACTTCTGGTCGCTGGGTGTGCAGGAAGTCATTGAAGATCTGGGCGGCTGGAAAAATTGCGGCTGCTGTGCCAGCTGTTTGCGAGGAGTGCTGGCTCCTTTGTTCTCCCTGGGTTCTGTTCAGCTGCTTTCATTGTTTTGTTCACTTTTTTGCTGCTTTGCTTTTCTTTCATTCTGTCAAGAAGCTGTGTTTGTGGCAGTTTTCATTCAAGCTCTGCAGTGCAGTTGATGGCTGCTCTGGCTCTGGATGGAGAGGTGAGCTGGGGTGGTCCTGCAGGGGCTTATGCTGGTCATACCACGCATTCCAGTCGCTGTGGAATGTGCAGGGAGGGGATACACTGCTTGGTTAGGATGGGAGTTCTGGAGTTGCTTACTCCATGCCTGGTCACTGGGTATGCAGCGGTGTTAGTGGACCCGCGAGTAGGGCTGCGGCTTAATGGACACCGTCGCTCCGCAGTGTGGCGCTGCTGCCATGCGGATGGGCTCCTTTGGCTCTTCCTGGTCAGCTTTCTGGGGTCTCTTCAGCTGTATTTCAATTATTATTGCTTTGTTTGCCTTTTTTTTTTGCTTCCGTCAAGAAGCTGCTTTTATGGCAGATTTGATTCGAGCTCACAGCATCTGAGGAGAGGTGTTTCACTCAGATGCCATCTTGGGCTTAACTCTCACCTGGTTTCTGTTTAGATGGCTGATGAAGCTTTTGGTTCACACTGATACTACATTTTATTTATTTTTTTATTTTTATTTTATTTTTTTTTTTGCGGTACTGGGGATTGAACTCAGAGGCATTCTACCTCCGAGCTATACCCCCAGACCTATTTTTTATTCTTTATTTTGAAACCGGGTCTCACTAAGTTGCGGAGTGCCTCACTTAGGTAGCTGAGGCTGGCCGCGAACCCGGATCCTCCGGTCTCAGCCTCCCAAATGCTGGGATTACAAGCGTGCGCCACCATGACCGGCTCTGATACTACATTTTATAAAATGAACCTTGCCTACACCCTTAGTGTCTTGAACACACTTTCTTAATTATTATTATTATTATTGTTATTATTATTATTATTATTATTATTATTATTAACGCAGGGTTGAGCCCCCAGGGATATTCTATCTCTGAGATATATCCCCAGCCTTTTTTATTTTTTATTTTGAAACAAGGACTTGCTAAGTTGTTGAGGGTCTCCCTTAGTTGCTGAGGTTGGCCTTGAAACTGTGATCCTCCTGTTTTTGTTCCCCATGTATTGAGATTACAAGCATGCATCACCATGTTGAGCTGTTTTTAAAATATGGTTAAGGTGAGCATTTTCCAGATCTTTATGTTCTAGTTCTTTTTTGCCTAATAATTTCATCTCCAAGTAATTTCCTTTTTTGCATTTTACTGCAAGCATCAATAAGAGCCAAGGCACCTCATCAATACTTTCCTTGGAAATAACTTGTTGTAGTTTGGATATGACACTCCTCTAAAGACTCATGTGTTGAAGGCTTGGAGGTAGGGATTTGGAAAAGTGTTTGGATTAAGTGGGCCCTGACATAGTCAATAATAATCCATTGAGAGATTCATAGCTGTAAGAAGTGGAAGCAAGGTGGAGGGAGTGGGTCCTTGGAGGCATGTGGTTAGGAATATATCTTATTCCTGGCATCTTCCTCTCTCTTCTATCTTCTCTCTTCTCACTCTTCTCTCTTATCTTCTTTTCTTTTTTCTTTCTTCTTATTCCTTCTTCTTCTCTCTCTTCTCCCCCTCCTCCTCCTGCTCCTTTTTCTTTCTCCTCCTCTCTCTTTCTCTCTCTCTCTGCTTTCCAGTTGCCATGAGGTGAGCAGCTTTTCTCCACTATCCTCCACCTGGGAATTGAAGCCAGGAGCACACTACCTTTGAGCTATGTTCCCAGCCCTCTTTTTATTTTTTATATTTGAAATAGGGTCTCACTAAGTTGCTGAGGCTGGTCTTGAACTTGTGCTCCTCTTGTCTTAGTCTCTGCAGTCCTGGGATTATAGGTGTGCACCACTCTGCCTGGCCTCATCATTCCTTTTCACCAATATTTTCTTCCTTGCCTCTGGTCCAAAGCAATGGAGCTGGCTGACCATAAACTCTAACCTCTGAAAACATGAGTAAAAATAAATCTTTACTCTCTCAGTATTTTTCTCAGGAGTTTTGTTTCAGTCATGAAAATCTAACACATAAATCCAGCTAAATATCCAATTTTACCACTCGAGTTCTACCTTTCACAAAACAGTAGAACACAAACACAATTCAGCCAAGTTCTTTCTCACTTTAAAACAAAGGTGTTACCTAACATGTTCCTAATTTATGACTGATAACTCATCAATAGAATTTATTGTCTATATTTCTACTAAAAGTCTGTTCATTATTACTTAAGAATGCTCTAAGAAGATTAAGGTTTTCCCTGTACTCCCCATTTTTCTTTCTAAGCCCTCACCAAAATCGTCCCACTGACCCATTTGTAGAAAAACAGGAAAAAAGGCTACTTCTAGCATGGACCTTGAAAATTTTTGTCTCTGCTCACTGCTCAGTTCTACAGGTACTTCTGCTTTTTTTTTTTTTTTTTACTGCAGCACCCTTATTTCTTGGCACCAAAATTTCAGCCTTTGTTCATTCAGGCTATTGTAACAAATCATCACACACTGGGTGGTATAGAAATAATAGAAAAAATGTATTATGATTCACACATCCAGGAAGTGCAAGGTCAAAGTGCAGGCCAATTCATTGTATAATGAAGACTTGAAGACTTATTTTCTGGCGCATTGACTGCCATCTGCTGGCTACAACCTCCCATGGCAGAGGGAACTTTTTTTTTTTTTTGGTACTGGGGATTGAGCCCAGCTGCATTCTACCACCCAACTACATATCCAGTCTTTTTTGTTTTAATTTTGATATAGGGTCTTGCCAGGTTGCTGAGAGTTTCCCTGCTGCTGAGGCTAACCTGCAATCCTCTTGTCTCAGCCTTCCATGTATTGGGATTACAGGTATGCACCACCATGTCCAGCTAGGATCTCTTTCTTTTTTTTTTTTTATTTTCCTTTTTTTTTTTTATTTAAATAAGGAGAGTTCTTTCATATGGAAAGAGCTAGTACAATCACATATTTGAAAGGAGAAACAACAGGTACTGAACTGGAGGGAAGGGAAGGTGAGCGCCCAGCACGGCCCGGTGATGCCACGATGCCATCTCCCATCCGAGGTAAAAGTTGGGCACTAATCTCATTTATAAGGGCTCTGTTTCATGACTTGCTAAATTCTCAAATACCCTGTTTCCAAGTAATATCATATTGGAGATTAGGTTTCAACATATAAATGGTGGCATAAACATTCAGTCTATGGCAGAAGGAAGATTTTAAGTTGTAACAACTGATTTCAGAACAGAATCTTGATTCTCAGGGGCAAGGTTAAATAACTGAAACATATACTGAGGGAAAGCAGGAGAGCAGGTCAATTTCATAGTCGCAGTGGTGGTAAAGAAATGATATCATTTAAACAAACTATGCTATTAAATAATTACATATTAACCGGGCGTGGTGGCGCACGCTTGTAATCCCAGCATTCGGGAGGCTGAGACTGGAGGATCTGGGTTCACGGCCAGCCTCAGCTACCTAGTGAGGCACTCCGTAACTTAGTGAGACCCTGTTTCAAAATAAAGAATAAAAAATAGGGCTGGGGGTACAGCTCAGAGGTAGAATGCCCCTGAGTTCAATCCCCAGTACCACACACACACACACACACACACACACACACACACACAAAATAATAATAATAATTACATATTCTAATTTGTTAAAAGCCTTTAATAAGCACAAAACACATTTCTTTTTATTAATTTTGAACTTCATACAGGCATTAGCTAATTGTTCTCTCCTATTTGTAATTAACCAATTTAGAGTTTGCTCATAGGGAACAAAATTAGAGCTCTGTACCTCATCTTTACTCTCTAATGCAGCATTACTGATTAAAATTTATAAATTTATTACTTATAATAGAGACAAAGTTTTAGAAGAAAGGAAAGTGATTGATTCCTTCTCCTTTACCATTATTCACAATGTATAGTAATCAATACAAATAAGAGGTGCTTTATGAAGTAAATCATTAAAAAAGTAGGAGAGACTGTTTCATACAAAATCAAAGATAATGCTTGTGTCAAAAAATATAGATAGAAGCTAAAAGTAGTCTATGATCATCCTACCACTGAATGTGCCCTTTCTTCTCTGATCTTGGAAGATAGAAGAGAAAACCAAGAATTAAACACAAAGATAGATTTCAAGCTTCCTAAAAACATAGATAAAATAATATTTTTTTGTACTGGGGATTGAACCCAGGGACATTCTGCTTCTGAGCTATACCCTGAGGCCTTTTTATTTTTTGGAACAGGGTATCGCTAAGTTGCTGAGGCTGAGTTTGAAGCTGCGATCCTTCCATCTCAGTCTCCTAATTAATGAGATTAAAAGTGTGTACCAACATGCCTGGCTGAAAACACTTTTTTTTTTCTGTTATTTAGAAGTTATTATTTAAGCAAACACAAAGTTCCAGGCTAATAAATAAAAGTTTTCCAAACATAAGAAAAATTTAGAGATGAGGTTGCCAAATAACTACAGCTTTATTTCATAATACATAACATAATATAAAATTGAGATAAAATTTAAAGTGTAATAATGTTTAATAAAACATATTTATCTCTTTGAAGATTAATAGTAGGCAGACTAAAAGATTAAAATACAGTACATACCATTCTGGATTTTTAATCACGTCTGATATTAATCATTTTTAAAAAGAGTATAAACACTAAGTTCAATAAGTATATTTATTTTTAAAAATATTGGATTACATTATGTCCAGAACTTAATGAAAGTTGATTTATCATATTTTTTATAAGGCATCCTATCATTTTGCTGACATACAGTGATTTATGTGAAAATGAAAATATGTCTTGAAAATATATAAGTAGAGATACTATTGAAAATAGGAATAAAATAAAATTTTATTAGTTTTAAATTTTGTTTTTTTTTTAACAGTTCTTTGAAGAACTTTTTACTGAGAACTGAGAACCTGCCTGGTTTGGGGGACTATGAAAAATATTGTTAATATCAAGAAATTTATGACATCATGCTTTCACAGTCTATTTTTCATTGAAATTCTCTATCTCCTAACATAGATGAGGCAGAACAAATTAAACACTAAAAATGAGATCTTTTTTTGTGGCTCCAATAATTCAATACCAAATTGTATAATGATTTTCTTATTCTTTTTTATATCCTTCACTTCTAGAGACTGAATAGTTAAATTGGAATTCCTTATATTAGTGAGAAAGTAAGTGGTGCCTTTCAGTAAACTCTGTTTGGGTTATTTAACCACAGGTCAGTACATTGCTATTCTCCTAGGGTTTTCAGAAATAAGGAAATATGGGAACTTTAGCTGATTCTGAGGTCAATGGAAATACTAAGTTCTTAGTTGCTGTGACCCTCTTCACCTATGACTTTATTCCTTAATATCAAAGTTGGAGAAGAGTGAGGAGGCTGGGTATCAGGAACATCTTCTTCATTCACTTTCTTCATAAACCTTTGTGGGTTGTATCCTTCTGGTTGCCATTCCAGTCTTGGTGTGCATCCTACTGATTGCACCTATCTTGATGTTTAAATGCAACTAGAGGTCTCAATTATAACTAGATCCTCATTAGCTCCATTTTTCTCAGGAAATCCAGTCCTGAAACATCTCCATCATCAGATATGACCTAGAAAAGATGTCTATCTGCTTTGTAATGCTGTTGGTGCTCCACTGGTTTGTAATTTTTTCTTAAAAATTTATAATATATATTAATTTACTAATTCTACTTTTGTCATACATTGGCAACCTCATTAACATATAGAGACTAGATGTTATAAAACTAGGACACATTTGTCCAGTATATATACATAATATAAACATTGAAGTTAAATGAACTGAAGGTAACATACAGGGCCATGGATAAACTGAAATTTTATAGCATACACAAACAAAACACCTTTTGTAATTTCTCCCTGATCACCTCCCTCAACCCAGTGAACAAGTACAGACAATATACTGTTCATAGAGGGGTTTAATGATTCTGTTTCCAAACACAGTATTTCCCATCAGTTTTTAAAAAAACTATTTATAAAAGTTTTATTCAACTAATTCTGTTTTTAAATATATCAAGAATTCCTAAATATCATGAAGGACTAGATATTTCATATAAGAACTTGCCTGCTATGCAACAGAACTGGCAAATAAAATGACACAAGTAGCAATGGTTATAATTTGTTGTATCTTCTAATATGAGCATTTTGGCCTCAAATCATCCCCTCCTCACTTCCATCTCTCTGCCTTCAGTCCAGTGAACAGGGTTAGGCATATATAATGCTTAGAGATGGTTGAACAAATTCATATCCAAAAGTAATTTATAGATAACAAGCTTTTCTATGAATTTCAAAACATAGAAAATATAGAACTATAGAAAATGTGTTAATTTTACTACTTTGTCATACACTGACAGTCTCTTTAACATTTAGAGATTAGATGCCACAAAATTGGGAGTCCTTTGGCCATTATATAAACTATATAAAGAGCAAAATAAAATGCACAAGACCTACAGAAAAATGGTATCTAAGGAATTCTGAATAAGAATGCTCTAGCATGTTACCTTTTGCAAATTGCTTCCCTGCCCCCTCCTCCAAATCACAGTACAGGTGCAGATGGTATTATACTGCTCACAGAAGTGATTTAACAATCCCATTCCCAAAAGCAATATTCCATGTGGATTTAGCATTGAGATATGGACATTCTAGATATAAAGAATTTGCTAATGTAGGATAAAGTATATTTAACACATCCTGTAAATGTTCATTTTTTCAAAAAATTAGAAAAGAAATGTTTTCTGGAAATGATTTTTTTGAAATAGAATTGTTAGACCACCTCTATGACTGATACTTTGATACTTTTCCACATTTGTTCAAAGGTTTAGAGGATTTGAAGCAAGATAATGAGAAGGAGAAGGTCTTGTGACAGATGGTCATATGTATAAAGATGATTTTTATATTATAGCCATTGTTTTTTGTGTGAATTTTATTTCTCATTACTGAATATATAAACAATGCTAAGTACTTTTTTGAAATAAATATCTAGTCTTTCTAGACGTTCTGAAGTGCCCAATATGTTAGAAGTAATAATATATAACACATTTTGTAAATTCCTTTTTTTGAAATTTATATGAAATATTTACTTTGGGGGGGGGAGACAATAGCCAAACCTAATACAAAGTGTATTCTCAAGAAGAGAATGAAATGCAGATCACTATGCCAGTGTGTTTCCAATGAGGCAAGAGTAACGATTACGCCTATGCCTATGCATTTTGTTGGAATTTGCTGTGTAGATAGTGTACATAAAGGACAAACAAATCCTAATCTACAACATTTAATCTTTCTCCTTGTCAAAATGGTTACCAGTATGACAAAGGTAGAGATAGTAAACGAGTATAATTTTGTATGCTTTGTGTTAACATTTCTAGGGAAGATTGTCTTCTGAAAATTCAAGCATTATAGCTCACTGGGTTGGTAAAGGGCCACAATGCTTATATTTTGAAGATAATTTCAAATTAGAACTATTGTTACATATTTGTCATTTATTCAAGACTACCATTTATGTAGTGGACAAATTTAGGTCCTTATATGAAACATCTGGTCTACCTAGATGTTTAGAAGTGCCCAATGTATGTTAAATGTAGAGGTGGTAAAATGTCACTTTGTAATTCTTATATGAGATAGTCAATTTCATATGGTTCAAAAAGGAGTCAGAGGAAAGGCTCAGAAAAAAAACACACACACACACAAAATTTTATAGTCATATTCTCTAAGGACAGAAGGCATAGCATGCTACATAAGGCGACATGGGGAAAGACGTCAGGTTTGATAGGTGACAGAGGCAGATGTGAGAAAATATAGGCCAGAGCCTTTGCTAATGTTTCTGAGGGAAAGATAAGGTAGAGTGAACAGTGTAGGGTTATGTAACTTGAATAATTTTGGCAGATTTTGGCTACAGGGATGGTTTATATTTATCTGGTTCCTGGCCCTGGATTATTAAGGCAGAACGAGTAAGTAGAGCTCTTGATCACATAGATAGTTTTCATGTTAAAAGCAGGCTCCCAACTGGGGTATTTGTTAGCTTTACCATTTGGCTAGGCAGTCTCTCAACAGCCAGAATAGATTTTAGGATGTCAAAACACCAATATTCACTAATATAAAAAAATAATTACAATCTAGCCCCTAGCTAGAGAATTCCTTTTAAACTGATCAGAAATGTTTCTGATACCCCTTCTAGAGCATAGCTTGTTGGTGGGGTTTTCAGTCTTATGTTGTAGATGTATTCTAATATGGCTGTTTCTCTGTGTCTAGTAGTTCCTTCCTCAACTATTGGACATGCCAGTTCCAACATTTTATTTCGTTTCTTTTCTGCTATCTTGTTTTTTCAAGCTTCTAATAGCTACCCTAATACTGCTTTTGCTTTTCATCTTAGAGTTCTTGCCAGGCTACTAATACTTTTTGATAGAATACTGCTACATTTTGGTAGTATCTAATTTATCAAATTTGTAGTAAGTACCTTCAGATTCCAGACCCATACATATTCTCTCAATTGCTGTTAGTTTATGTAATTTAGGTCTTGCAGCCATTCTGGCATATATTTTCTCTTTTTACAATTAGGCTGGTCTATACTGGTATTTATCCCTCATCATGAGTCAGAATGTTAGGATGGAATGATCCTATAAGATATCTGCCTCATTTGAGGCCTCTGCACTGTCTTCAGACAGGGGGGTTGTACTCTTTTAACAAACAGTGGTGGTGACCTCAGTAAGCCTGGTGACTTCAAGGGAATCTGGGATTTCGAGTTTCAAAACTGTACTTAAACAGATTTCCTTATTTCAACCAGAGGGGCCTTCTATTTTCTTTTTATGGTCTTTCCCTTGGTTTAAGAGACCTCTTGGGACTGAGAATTCAGCACTTATGAAGCTCCTTTGCTGTGGTTAAATCTGAAGGTTGATTCTCTGCTCTGACTGCTTTCAGACACAAAAGATCAAAGTTTCTATAAATGTTACCAAGAAACCACTGTGACTTTTAGAGTGTGTCACGAATTCATGATTAATCATTTTAACCTAGTCATTACCTGTCTTCATTCATCAGTGGAAGTTAGTAACACACATCAAATTCTATAATATTTATTTACTAATCTTGTCATTCTTCTCTACTGGCAAAAAAATTATCAAACAAGGATGTCCCCTTCCTTTGATATTCCATTCCAGTTAACCAGTAGTGGAATTTTTAACAATTCAATTTCTATAGCATTCCAAAACTATACTCTACTCTATGACCAATTATGGCTTCTCAGTGCAAGCCAGATGGCAAGTGATACATATCCAAAATCCCATGTTGGAATGTGCTTCTCAGATATACCCATGCTAGTAGTGGTTTTAAATATATATAATGCAGGAACAATAAAAAATAAAATTATATAACCCATATTAAAAATAAGTTTGTATAGAAAAAAGTGTGTTCTCCAGAAGCAAGCTTTGAGTGAGACTATTGTACCAGATGGAGTATTCTTGAGGGCCACACCTGTAAGAAACTGAGGAAGTCAAGAATGAAAAAAGAAAAGAGAGAACCTATACAGTAATGTTTATAGTGTAATGCTAAAGACTAAGCCACTGGTCTCAATGAAATAAAAATCTGTTAAAGGAAACCAAACTGTAATAAATAAATGGCAGTATAGCATGATGACATCCTTATACCTTTATATCTTTATTTGTATGCATTGTGTTGGTAAATTTTGAACTGTTTATTGATTGCTGAACACAGCACCTGAGCAGAGGATTTTGCTTTTGCTCATGCAATTCTTTCTATCTGAATCCCTCCTTCTTGAATTCAATCCTATTCTTCTTTCAAGACTCAATTGAAGTGGGTGATCTGACTTTGAGACAGTCTCAAAGGACTAGACCCACTATATTTAAGTCTTAGTCAGCTGGACTTTATATCTTCACAGAAAATTAACTCTATCAAAGCATTCATTATTAATAAATATCATTACTTAATAATGGTTGCCATTATTTATTAATCACTACAATTTATTGACTATATACTACATGTTGAACACTCTCCTATTCTCTACATGCATTTTACATTAATTTTCAAAACAATCTTTGGACATAAACATTATTTTCATTTTACAAAAAATATTGTAACAATTATGACTCAACGGCAATTTCTTGGTGCACTGAAATTGTTTAATTATTATGGGGTTTTCCATTCCTCTTGAAATAAATGGAAAATGCCTAATTTCTTGTAAGACCTTTCATGAGAAGTGTGGTAAAATATCACCACCAGGTCCTCAAAGTATTATTTTTCATAACACCAACCTCATGTTGTTGGCCACTTAGATTGTCTCACTATTTGGGTATTGATTTTTAAATGAACTTTATGGGGGTTTTCAAAAGTATTCATTAGAACATGGGGGTGGTATTATAAGATTTTAGAAGTATCTAGATTTCTAAAAACAAAAATGTGAATTAAGCCTGGATAAATAATATCCTCCTTTTTGCAAATTCTTCCCTATCTATTTTCATCTTACTTTCTGGAAGTATTAGCCCTCAGTTAAATTCAGACTCCTATAGATGTTTGCCTGCGTCATTTAATTTATTGATTAAGAAATAAAACAAAATAAAAGTGACCTAAGGGTTAAATTTCTTCTGAAGAGATAAAAAAAATCAGAAATTCTGATATGCTATTCAGACTTGTAGAACACTATTAAATAGGAATCCAAATAGAAGACAAAAATTAAAATTATATAGTATAAAGAAAAAATATAAATATATAATACAAATAAGTATATACATATATAAATCTTATAAGTATATTATGTGTCTGTACATGTGTGTGCATGTATATGTATATGTGTGGCAAGTATATTTTCTTTTCCATATTACATATTCTACATTAAAAATAATGTGGAGATGTATGACTTTCAAACTAGAGTTATTTGTATTTTAAAGCAAAACTTTTGAATATGTGTCTTAAAAGTTCCTCAAAGTTCAGCAAAAAAGAAATTTTTAGAACTTAAAGCTTCTGCATACTGTTTATTTTTATGTTATTTGTACCTTTTCTCTTTTAAGCATTGTATTTGTATATATGAAGGTTTTGACAATAATGACTAATGTAAATAATTTCATGATCACTTTAACAGACCAATTGCAAAGCTCTCATTATAGTCTTTCAATATCACAATGTTCTTTTTCACGAATTTTCAGTAAATGTGACTATTATGTGATGGAAATCATTTCATGCTCAAAGAAAAGAAAAATACACTTAATGCTTATGGAAGTCAAAAGAACTACTGAAAATAGATCTCAATTTGCCTTTATAGAATCCATTTCTTTTTGTAAGTCAAAAAAGTCACACTGGGAGAGAAACAGGTGCTGGAAGACTGCTCTTAAAAGAGACCATTAGCCTCAGGAAATGGTAAGTGTTGAGAAATATTTTCTTTTCCCTGATTCACATTCAGGTGCAACTTTCCCTCTATTTAGTTTGTCAGATGTTTATGTCTACTCACATCCTATCTCTTGGATTTGTTGAATGACTGATAATGAAATGCTAGTATGCTAGATGCTATAGTTCAAGATTTCTTAAGGGGGAAAAAATTTCTATTTTGCTGCACTGCTTTTTTCTGAAGATTTGTAATTATCTTTGTAAAAGCAAATATTATGTTTCTTATAGTCACCTGTTTCTAGTAACATATATTTAACATAATGGTCTTCTCCTTGGTAAATAAGGAAAAACAACTGTATTAAATAATTCCTTATTTTGGATTCATGAACAGAACTTTGATGAAATTCTTATTTAGGAGAATAGTAGGGAAAAGGATAAAGAAAACAAGTATGTTTTTTGTTTTAAAAAATGTTTATACTAATAATTAAAGTGGTTTTATTATAGGGAGAGTACAGTCTGCCTTATATATCAAATATCCTGTGAAATCATAATTATATATCAGACAGATATTTTTAAAATATAAAAGGTCTTAGTGACTAAACTCCAAACCAAGCTGTCATCAAAATAATATTTTTATCTTTTACTTATCGGAAACCAAAAAGCTGTTTGAAACAAATATATATTTGCCAGTTTTGAAGAAGATAACTAAAACATCCCACAAATAATTTTTCCAGCAAATATTTTTCAGCAAATATTTTCTTGTGGCTGCAGTGTGTTTGAAAGAGTTGAACAACACTGGGGAATGGGAAAATTGGTCTGTTATAGAGTTGCCATGGTTTTAGTATAGTTCTTCAAAACTCATTTTATTCAAAATTTGAGATTGATGATTCATAACAACTTACTGAAAAAAACTAGGAAACAGGAATGAGTTCACTGCTTATTTACTGTATGTATAACAATATGCTGAAAGACATGTGACCAAGTTTGCCATTAGCACTGATTTTGCTGAATTATGACTCTTAAAAACCTGTAATAGGCAAAGAACAAGTGGATCACACCTGTAGTCCCAGTGACTTAGGAGGCTGTAAGAAGGATCCCATGTTCTAGATCAACCTGGGCAACTTAGCAAGATCCTGTCTCAGAATTTAAAAAAATCAAAAGGCTTGGTGATGAATTCAGTGGCAAAGTGACACTGGGTTCAATCCCTACTACTGAAAACAAAAAGCAAACAAAACAAAACAAAAACAAAAAACCTTGCAATTGGAACTAAAGAGACAAACAGTCATGAGCACGGGGCAATTGGACCTAAAATAGTTTCTCAATTGGGACTAGGCCCTTTGGAAGGAGAATTTGCAATGAATTTTTTATAGATACATGATAGATTTATGGGTACATTCATGTTTCAGTTAAACTTAAAACCACCTGCTTTTACATTAGGTTTGTGACTATAAATAAGTAATTTATAGCCAAACTAATATTGGCAATTATTGATACCCTTACTATTTTCTTTGCTATTGCTAATAATTATTTTTGCTTTACAAACATTTCCTTAATCTTCCTCTTCATAACCAAAAATATTAGAATTAAAGACGCTGGGCTTATTGTTATGAAACCTGTTTTTCACTCTAGTTTGTCACAACAAACTGTGATTCAGTCACTGGTAAGTTTAGTTTTCCTGCCTGTGTAATCAAAGTAATAGACAATATTTTGTTTTCACTTCAGATGTGAAGCAAATGCTTGAAGTTTTAGGACTTAGCATTTTATCCTATATACCAATGCCACCAAAATAATATAGAGTTGAAATAGAGAGGATCTTTTATTTTTCATCCTTTTTCCTTCCTTCCTTCCTTGCTTTCTTCCTTCTTTCTTTTTTATTCTATAATTTTGTTTCCTTTATGAATTGTATTTGAATTCAATTGGAAGTTTCTGATTCCACCTAGCTTCTATAACCTTCCCCCGCCCCCCCCCCAAAAAATTCTGCTTCTAACACTATATCACTGATCTTGGGAAATGTTATTCATTTATTTATTTATTTATTTATTTATTTATTTATTTATTTATTTTTGTGTGTGTATGTGTGTGTGTGTGTGTGTGTGTGTGTGTGTGTGTGTGTGGTGCTGGGGCTTGAATACAAGGTCATTCTACTTCTAAGCCATACTCCTACTTCTATTTCATTTACTTATTTATTTTTAAATACTTTTATTGGTGCATTATAGTTTTACGTCATAATCCAGTTCACAGCGATAGTAACATACATGTACACAGTATTACAAAGACAAAAATAGAGTAATCACCCAACAGAAAAAATGTAATACTCCTTGAGCTGATACAACTTTTTTTTAACTGAAAGTTTTTCCTTATATGATTAATAGACATAATGATAAAAATCAATACTCATTGAGCTTTATGCTGTAGAGAGTATACTTTATTTTACTAATAAAAGCTTCTAAATAAATCAATTTTGCCTATTTAATCAATATTGTTGAAATCTTTATATAATGTTAAAACTTGTTCCTTATCCTCATACCTCTTCTTATTTATTTGATGTTTTTTCTTTTTGTTTCCCTTTTTTAATTGTTGCATTGTAATCATATATCTTAATGAGATACAAACTGGTAGAGACATACATGCATACAGCACTCATTTAACCCTTTCTCAATTTGCACCTCATTCCCTCCACCATTTCTTCTTCTCATGTTTGGCTTAGTGATTGACTTTGATATGTTTGTGAATGTATATCTTGTGCATTAGGGTGCTTGCCTCTCCCCTCCTCTCATCACCTTCAGTTAGGTCACCTTCTTTGCTCCTCTAAGGTTTGTCTTTCTTCATCTAGAGTCTCTCCTATGACCACTTTCTCCCTAGCTTCTGCATATTAGAAAGAACATTCAATTTTTTACTTTTTGTGACTTTCTCCCTAGCTTCTGCATATTAGAAAGAACATACAATTTTTTACTTTTTGTGACTGAATAATCTCACTTAGCATTATGTTTTCCAATTCCATCCATTTCCCTGAAAATCACATGATTTTGTTCTTCTTTATAACTGAGTAAATGATAATCATTAAAAACACAAACAACAACAATAAATGCTGGAGAGGGTATGGAGAAGTGTGAACCCTAATACATTGTGAGTGGGATTGCAGATTAGTGCAACCACTTTGGAAAACAGTATGGAGGATCCTTAGAGGAATGGGAGTGAATCTACCATATGATCCAGCAATACCACTTCTGGGTTTCTACCCAAAAGAATGGAAACCAAACTATCAGACCAACGCATGTATATCTATGTTTATAGCTGCACGATTTACAATTGCCAGACTATGGAACCAGGCAAGATGTCCATCAACAGATGAATGGATTACAAAACTATAGTATATGTACACAGTGGAATTTATTTGATTTTTTGAATGTACAGTTTAATTATCCTTTAACCCAAATTGTTGAAATGAAAAGTGCTCCAGATTTTGGATTTTACTTTATTTAATTTTTGGTACTGGGTCATTTTAGCCCTTTTTAATTTTAAACAGGGTCTTGCCAAGTTGTTGAGGTTCTCGCTAAATTACTGAGGCTGGCCTCAAAATGATCCTCCAATTTTAGCCTCCCAAGTACTGAGATTACAGGCATGCACTACTGTGCCTGGCAGATTTTGAATTTTTTTTTTCAGATGTTGCAATATTTCTATCATGAGATATCTAGGAGATAGGACTCAAATATAAACAAAAATTTCATTTATGATAATATGTATTATCATATAGACATGTATATTATCATATTGTCATATGGATGTAGCCTGAAGGCAATTTTATACAACAGCTTTATTAGGAAACCTGAATTTTGACTACCATGTATCCTATGAGTTCAGATGTATAATTTTTCACATATCATGTTGATATACAAAATTTTTGGATTTTGAAGCATTTTAGATTTCTGATTAAGGATGCTCGATATGTAACACATCATCTGAAATAGTTGCTGCCTCATCTTAAGCAATAATGCTTGGAGAACCATGGTCTTTATTAATTTAGTTTTTCTTTTTGGCAATAATGAATATATCTAAAATAATTAGCTCTGTCATAAAAGATGGGAACTTTATGTTCTTTTCAGTTTTCAGATATTCCACCATTTAACTTCCTTTTAATCAAATTAAGAAACAAATAAGTAAGCAATAACAATAACAAATATTTTTATTCATATATGTGTGAGATTTATTGGCCTTCCTTCATCTGATTTCAATATACATTAAAGAGATGTGACTGTGACTGACAATATTAAGTATTGAATATTTTAATTTCAGTGACTAGGAAAGACAAAATAAATACTGTTTCAAGGAAATGAAAAAAATATTTATGTTTATCTCCAATGGATCATACTGTGCAAACTACAAAGAAAAAATGAGTTTTTCAGGCACAAAAAATAGTGACATTTAGTTATCAGACCAGTGCTACCTAAACCTAAATCTTTTCACATTAAAAAAGGTACTTCCCAAAGAGGAGTTATGAGTTCTGATATTTATTGTGAAAAAAAAGGTAATACTGTTAGAAAAATTTTTGGAACTAGGTTAATATTTTAACTTAACTGGATGAAATTTTATGTTTCCAAATGAAACATTCAGTAATATACCTTTCAGTTTAGAGCAGCACTTTGAAATACCTGGATTTTTGTTCATGTATATCAAATTTAGTTTCTAATCTCTAATCCCAAGAGCAGTAATTTTACTTAAATGTTTATAATAATTGATACAATTGATAACTCCTCATTGAAATTTTAAATTACTTACAATTTTGCTTAACAGATACACTTAATTAGACTTTCTGGAAAATGATATATTGAGGTTCACAAATAATTTAGAATATTTACATGACAAGGAAAATTTAGAAATAATCTATATATGCATTATTTGTGGTCAGATTCAAGTACTTTTTATTTGTGAAAAACATCAAAGAAATTTCAATTAAATGTTAATGACCCACTTGGCTCTTTTTCTTCTTTCTATGATTCTACTTCACTTACTTTCTCTCATAGTTACACCCTTAGACTACTGAAACAATTTAATACTTCTGATACATTCAGATTTTTGGCTTAGATTTTGATAAACCTTGATATCCTCTGCCCAAAATACTTGCTACCCATTACAATCATCTATCAAACTCAAAGTTATTCTTCTAGAACTAGTCCAAAGTTTGTGAAATTTATCCTAAGTGTGAATGCAGAGGATTGTATTCATTTGTTTCTTTTTGGTACCTTGTATTTCTGTAACATTGTGTTCCTATCCAGTAGTTGCAATTATTTTGTTTTGTGATCTGCCTGTCTACATTTCTGGTCTCTCACTTGTACTTGCAGACTGAGTTAAAGACAGCACCTTATTTATCTCCCATCATCTGAATCTGGCATATTTCCTGTTTCATAATATACACTCATCAAATGTGTTGAAAGGACAACCAGTGAGTCACAGCTACATAAGACTCAGGAAAACAGTCAGTACTTTATTTGCTGAAAACAGAAACTAGACAGATGGTGTTGATTGAATTTTTTTCCTTTGCAGTTCAGGATTGGACACCATGAAGACACTGAATTAGCAGAAAATACTAGGTCCAGTAAATTATTTTACCTTTTAGGCAATTTATTTTGCAGTATCATGGAGAAGAAATAAAGCAAAGAAGATTGGCAAAAAAGTAAATGAAGGAGTCATGACAATAATATAGTTACCCAAGGATAATAAAACTGATCTTGTAAAAAATTGGTTAGAGTTATGAAAAATGTAAAATCTTTCACAGGTAGAAAAACAAGATTTGATGATAGCTGGTGATATGCAAGAGAGTGACGGAGGAAAGAGCATCTTAGCTTACAATATCAGTTGTTTGGATGACATTCATGGAAACATGAAATGAAGCAGGATGAAAGGATTTTATTTATTCTGTTTGTGGTTTGGGAGATGGGTGTGAGAAATATGATTATCTAAATTTTAAATATGGTGTCACTGAGGTACCAACAGGTAAACCAAATAGAGTTATCCAGTAGGTAATAATAAAAGTGTGAGGATACAGAAAAGTCTTGCATAAAAAATAAGGTTTTGGAGACCACCATCCCAGAAATGATAATGTGAAGTAATAGTTTATTGAGAGCCCAGGAGTCAATACTGATTCCAAGCCCTGTCCTGTCCTGCAGTTCCCTGCCTCTCCTTCTTTCAACATGACAGATGCCGCTGCATCCTACGTCAATGACTTCCTGGAGAGTAGAGTGGCTGCGACCATCTCCAATACTTCCATATTGCTCATTCAGCGAATCAAGCTGCTGCTCCAGGTGCAGCATGCCAGCAAACAAATCACCTCAGATAAGCAATACAGAGGCATTAAAGACTGCCTGGTCCATATCCCCAAGGAGCAGGGAGACCTGTCCTTCTGACATAGTAATCTGGCCAATGTCATCAGATACTTCCCCACCCAAGCCCTCAACTTTGTCTTCAGAGATAAATACAAGATCTTCCTGGGTGATGTGAATAAGAAAACCCAGTTCTGGTGCTACTTTGCTACTTTGCAGTGAACCTGGCATCCGGTGGTGCTGCTAGAGCCAAGCCCTTGTGTTTTGTGTACCCTCTTGATTTTGCCAGAGGGAATTAAAAAACCTCGGTGACTGCCAGGTTAAGAGCTCCAAATCTGATGGGTCCTGTACCAAGGTTTTAATGTGTCTTTGTGGGGTTTTACTTGCAGAGCTGCACACTTTGGCATCCTTTGACACTGCAAAGGGAATGCTTTGAGATCCCAAGAATACTTACATCTTCATCAGCTGGATAATGGCGCAGTCGGTAACTGCCCTGTCGGGGTTGACTTCCTATCCATTTAACAGTGTTCGCCGCTTCATGATGATGCTGCCAGAGCACAAAGGAACTGACTTCAGGTACTTCCCAGGATCAACTGCTGTAGGAATTGCTCCAGATGAAAGCAGCAAAGTTGTTTTTCAAGGGTGCATGTTCCAGTGTTCTCAGAGACATGGGTGGTACCTTTGTGCTTGTCTTGCATGATGAGATCAAGAATTTCATATAAGTTATTTCCTAGGTCATTCTCCTGTGGACAGATATGTTGTATTATATTATCTTGAGCATTCTGGATAGACTTTGGGCTGTATTGTCCATGACAACTATTAGCTGGTTGAAAAGGAAAAGAAATGATATTCATCTGACTACTTTTCCCTTACAGCCATTTCCATATTGATGATAATAAAGACAGGACTCAATTATATTATATATTTCATTTATTACTGATAAATAACAAATTTGAAGAAATAAAAAGAATTGAAGAAGGTAAGTTTATCAATGAAACTATGTAGAGTGAATTAAAAATCTCGGTGACTGCCGGGTTAAGAGCTCCGAATCTGATGGGTCCTGTACCAAGGTTTTAATGTGTCTTTGTGGAGTATTACCTGCAGAGCTGAGCACTTTGGCAGTAATAGAGAACATTATGAATAAGGAGTAGGTTTGTAGGAAGGGAACTGAGAAGAGCCAAAGAAGGAGAAGTCCTGTGAATTTGCATATCAGAATACAGAGAGGCCTTTCTTTAGAAGTGTAATGGTAAATAACATCAAACCCTTGATGGCTGAGTGAGAAGATAACATGAATATGTCAGAGGAATTATGGGTCTTAGATAACTTGCTGAGGAGCTTGTACTTCATTTTAAGGATAACAAGAAGTCATCCAATGAGAAAAGTAGAAGAGTGAGATACTCATAAGAAAGATACATTTTATGTTGAGTTGGATGATTCAATTACTAGATATGGGGAAAAGGTAAAGAAGGGAATGAAGATTAATCCTATCTTTTGGTTTGAGTCAGCTATGATTTGAATGTTTTTGTCCCCCATAATTCATTGGTTGAAACTTGATCACCAATGGGGTTGTACAAAGAGATGTAGTTTTTTGGAGGGTGGTGATTAGAATCTGCCCTCATGAGTGAAATTGACGCTACTATAAAAGGGTCCTCAGGGAGCTGTCTTGCCTCTTCCAACATGTGAGGACAAAGCAGATGTTGCAATGTCCGAACCTCTCCTGACACCAAATCCGCCAGTGCCATGGTCTGGTACTTACCAGCCTCTAGAACTGTGCAAAATATGTTTCTGCTTTTAAAAATTCTCAAGTTTTGGTAATTTGATATGATATCCTAAACAGACCAAGAGCAACTGGGTAGATCCTGTGCCATTTATTGAGACATGGCAGAGCTAGAGAGAAACAAATGTGGATCAGGGGAAATTTCAAATTCCATGTTTAAACTATTAAGTTTAAGAAGCATTTTTAAAATCCCCAAAATATGTCAAATAGGCAGTTGAATACAGGTGAAAATTACAGGTGAACACTAGAGTTATAAATTTTGGAAGTAACAGCATGTTTTAAAGTATGAACTACACTTATTAGATCATCTACATAATAGAAGAGATAAGAAGACAAGAGAATCAAACATAGTCTCACTTCTGGCAGCGGTGGACTAAGCAAATTGAACCAAACTTGCTGAGAACAATGTGAAAAAATAGATAAAATATCTTTAATATCTTCTTGAAGTCAGGGGAGAGTGAAGGAGGCAAATAATTGTGGGGGCACAATTAGATAGTAGAAAAAAACAGAATTGAATCCAATAATCAAGCCGCTTTTCCTCTGAAGTGTCTGCTCATTTTTAGAATTTTAAGAAGCTAGTCAGAGCTTTTGATGGTCTCACAGATCTATGGGAGAGAACTTGGAACCTCAAAGGTCTACACTGTGATCAAAGTTTCTCAATAAATATTCTGTCAGAACCCTTGGGTTTCTAGAGATAACAATAGGAGTCCCATATGTGTGACTAAGGAATAAACATTGCTTTTTGAACTGTTGATCCTTATCAATTTCTTTATAGGTCTTTTCAATCTCTTTTGTAGAGAAAAATAAGGCTGTGTTCATGGTGTATCTACTCTTGGTTCTGATGCAACATTGGCATCAGTGGTCACTGGTGAACTTTTTATTTCATAGATACGAGGCTGGTAGGCCAACGTCAGCCTCCTCCCCAAATTACCTTTCACAATCCCACCATGTGTGTCACTGACTGACAGGAGAAAACAAGCTCTACTTGTATAAAAGAAAATTGAAGATAAATTTTTACTTTGAAGAAATATTTATTTATGTTGACTCAGCTATCTCTCCCCACTACTTTCTTGTAGTTGTAAAGGTTCCAAAACTTGGAATGTATAGTTTAGAGGTAAACTAAATAATTAATTATTCATATGGTTTGTGACTTTCTCATTAATTTTTATGTTCTTCCATTTAATTAGCTTTCTCCCAATTTGACTAACTTGTCCAAATTGATGATTTGTGATGATGGTATAAAAGAAAGAGGAGAAAAATTCTAGGTCAAGGCCTATAAAATAATCTCAACAGATTAGTAATGGAGAATTATAATTTTTCTTACTATTAAAGCAGGGAAACGAAAGTCCAAAAAATTTCCATCTTTAAAAAGAAGCTGATTATCAATGGATTTTTATATGGGCTGGCAATTCAAATTGCTCTTCCTTTTAGATAGTCTTATGAACATGCATATATAGGAAGGAATGGTGGAATCAAAATTGAAATGATATAGAGTAAACAAATAAAGAAAAATTTTCTAAATAATGATGCTGTTTATCTCAAAACAAATAAAACAAGTCTTTTGTTTAATGTTTACAAAGTAGCATACAGTGAATGGAGCTCTAAAAGTAAGTTATGGCCAAGAAAAAAAAAGTCATTGTTCTTGAGAACTTACTGTTGTCAGCATGTGAAATTACAGTGAGTAAAATGCTAGGACAGGATTCAGTATGAGAAACTGAAAATGTTCTAATCTCAAAGAGGACGACAAACTGACAGATTGATGACATACCCCATGATGTTTAAAGGGCTTTGTGTACTAAACTGGAAAACAAGAGCTCTCCAGCCAAATAAATGAGTTAACAGATTTCAATGATAAATTTCATGCTGCCTCATTTGTAAGAGCTACAAGTGATGGTGATAGCTGAGAAAACAACTTCTGCTGCACAGAACTACCCCAAACAAACCAAGCATAAGCTGTCTTTAATATTTTGTCTTAATATCTGGAAACATATTTTTATTTCGGAAGAACTCTGTGAGAATCTCTCTTGGTGGTGCTTCATCAGAGGTAGACTGCACGGGAGATTTTTTGCTTCTCTTAAAACAAAATGAAAAGCCTGAAACACACTGTTTTCTCTGCAGAGAGCTGCTGATATTCAATTCTCTTCGAAACAAAATTAAATATGTCTGGATAAGACTATAAAAATAATGAATTACATCATACTCAGTCTAGTTTACTCAAGAATATATTAAAAATAATTGAAAGCATGGACAAATAGAGATTAAATTTCCCATTAAACACAGAACTCTCTTTAGTTTAGCAAAAAAAAAGAAAAAAAAACACTTTCTCAGTGGGGTATTTAACTAAAAGGTGAATTGCTAGAATATGTTCATTGAGTTTCTTGACATTGAAGGCTGGCCTTGGAGTCAGACTTCTTTGCCAACATTTTTCATCACTTGAGCAAGTCGCATAAGACTACAACAACCATAGAAAACGATGTCTAAATCTTAAATTGTTTTCACTGTTGTTTGGATTTGAGTGGGATGAAGGATATCAATGGGTAGCATGTCATATTGAAAATCACCTAGAAGGAATACAGGACACAACTGCACTATATTTTCTTCCCTTAGGGACACAAGGCATGAGTAGATGAGGGACCCTCTACCTGGTCTTATTATCAGAGAGAATTCCAAGAATACATCACGAAAAGAACACAAGTAGAGTGAGGAGAATTTCCTGAGTTGAAGATAATGCAGAGGGTACAGAGGACCCCAGGTGGTTAGAGTTCTCAGGTTAGAGTACTTAGAGCAAAATGCTGCACAGTGAGGGAATCCAGGAGACCTGTGCAGGGTCCCCTCTAGTAGTCAATTTCAGAATACTGAACAACAAATGCACGCAAGAAGTTAACAGACTATGAAGGAATAGGTTCAGCCAAGAAGACTGGAAGGAGTCAGGCTCAACTCTCACATTAGGCCACTAAGAGTGACTGTTCCTTATATTCAGAGTGAAAAAAAACATTATGGGGAATGTATACAACATTAAGAACTATTAACTCAGTAGTGGGGAGTAAATAGCCTCTCACCTGGTCACTATTGTGGATCTGCCCAACAAGTTATAAAAACTAGATACAAAGGGGTCAAACTGTTTCCAGCAACTTAACTGAAGGCTAGAACAAAACTCAAGAATATTTTTTGGCAATATAAAATTATCCATCATCTAGCAAAGTTAACTTCACAGTCAACTTCATTCAAGCAAAGAAAACCAAGCTTATGAAGAAGTAGAAAAGCACAATTTACAGTGACAATAAATGAAGACTGATTCACAATGACAATCAATGAAGACTGATACACAATGGAAAAAGGTGTTAGAATTAGCAGAAAGGGACATTAAACAGTTATTATTAGTTTATGTAATGTGTTAAAACAGTTAAGTGAAGACCTGAATGTTATTAAAAATAATGAATTCTAAATTTAAGTCATAGAGATTTAAAAAAAAAAACTATAATATATACAGTTAATGACAGATTAGAAAATGCTGAGTGAATGATTGGTAAAGTTATAGATACCTTAAAACAAACTATCTAATGAAATATAAAGTGAAATTAAGATTAAAAATGTAAGGAACATCATGAATTATTGAACCACTTCAAGTAAATTAATCTGCATGTCATTGGAAAACCCCAAGGGAGAAGAGAGAAAGATAAAGGGCAGATAGTAAGCATAAATCATTAAGAGATAAAGAAGCGAATTTCAAGATTCACTATGTTATAATTTTGTAGAGGGAGGGGGGGGGAGAGAGAGAGAGAGAGAGAGAGAGAGAGAGAGAGAGAGAGAGAGAGAGAGAGACTTGGAGATGGAAGAAGAAAGGAAGGAAAGGAGAGAGAGAAGAATAAAATCCATGTACCAGGTGAAAATAACCTGATGTCATTGGAGGTGGGCTGTATGATTTATGTAACTCTGCTTTGAATTCTATCTTGTCTTTTAAATTCATAAATTTTACAATGTGGCATAGTATTAGAGGGTAGAGGAGGAGGAAAAGTACCAGAATTATTTGATGCAGGAATGGTCCAATTTGTAGGAAATAGACCAGTAAGAATTAGCTAAATGGATATAAACATAAATGTGAAACAAGAGTAATTAACAAAAATGCACCTTCCTCACTGTTAATATGAAGTCTGGTAAAAACTAGACCTCTGAAGGAGAAAATTAGAATACTGTCAGTGAAAGAATTAAGATTGAACCCAACCTTCCTTCCTTCCTTCCTTCCTTCCTTCCTTCCTTCCTTCCTTCCTTCCTTCCTTCCTTCCTTTCTTCCTTCCATCTTAATTCTTTCTCCTTTCATCATTCCTTCTTTCTTTCTTTCCTCCCTTTCTCTTTGTGGTAATGGGAATTAAAATAACTTCCTTCCTTCCTTCCTTCCTTCCTTCCTTCCTTCCTTCCTTCCTTCCTTCCTTCCTTCCTTCCTTCCTTCCTCCTTCACCACAGTACTAGGGATTAAACCCAGGAGCAATCTATCACCGAGCCACATCCCAAGCCCTTTCTATTTTTTTTTCCTTTTTATTTTGAAACATGACCTCACTAAATTACTGCATACATGCTTCCAATCTCAATCTTCCTATCTCAGCTTCCCAAGTACTGGGATTATAGGTGTGTGCCACTACACAGGGCTTAAAATCAGGTTTTCTAATAGACCAATGTCTGAATGTATCACTACCAATCACACTAGCATGCAAAGGGAGGGAAAAGAGAGGAAGAGGAGTGAGGTGGGGAAAGAAGCATATGGAGAGATGTGGCATATATGAATGTATCATTTTGAATCTCACTACAATGTACAAGTACAATGCATCAATAAAAATTAAACAGTAAGAAAGATCAAATGTTTTGCTTCCTGAGTGAGAGCCTTCTCCTGTTCCAATGGCCACTTTAGTGGACTCTTCTCTGGAAAATTAAATTACTTACAACCATTGATTTCCTGTAGGTAATGGAATCCAGAGGGAAAAGCCATTTTGCAAAGAAATAACAGTCAATTGACAAATCCTTGCCAGCATGAATTCTCAACATAAACAATTGATGTAGGAATCATATCCCTAATACCAGATAATGCTGATTTAGAGGGATCATTTGGGTTGGCTACTAATCCCCAGTTGCTGTAGGCTTTCCTGAGAGACTTACTCTTGACTGAATGAACACTAGCCTGCTGCAATAGATGAAAATAGGAATTTATCACCTTTATCCCATGAGAAGAAACTGTCATGCTTCTTCTCTATCAAGTAGAATCTACTTTCTGAAGAAGTAAAGCATAGTAGATGCTTGCAACCCTAAATTGGCTGTGTGAAGTTATGAGACACATCTACATTAATGTGGTTGGCAATTGCCATGATGCAGCCAGCTCCCTGCTATGTCACCAGTCTTGGGATCTTTTTGTAGTCTTGCTAATAAGAGCCAAGAAGATATTCAAGGGGCAATAATTAAGTTTCCAGTTTAGTTACTATGCATGTGACTGACTGATGGGAATTAGTTGTGTGTTATCCAAGGGAAAGATAGCATTACGGAGTAAAATTTTAAAAAGGAGAGGGTGGGAAACATGATTACTATTTAGCCAATATCAGAAAGCTATTAAAATAGAATAAAAATAAAAATTCATATTTCACCTAGAAGATGTATTACCAGAATTTAGGACATAGGCCAGGTTTCTATCAAGTCCAGGTTGAAGTAGGGTCTTGCTAAATTGCTGAGCTTGTCCTTGAACCTTCGATTCTTCTGTCTCAGCCTCCCAAGTACTAAGATTACAGGTATGTTCCACCACACCTGGAATACTCACCCTTCTTAATGTGATCCTCTCTTCCTAATGTGTCCATTCACTCTGAATAGCCAAGCTCATATGAATATATACATTCATACATGTTGCTGTTTTACTGGGGGTTGAATCCTGGACTTTGCACATACTAGATGAGTGTTCTACTTATTTTTCCAAGTTTCCTAGGCTAGCATTGAACTTGTGATTATATTACTTCAGCCTTTTGGGTAGCTGGATTTACAAGTATACACCACTACGCCTGGCTTAAATTTTTATTTTTTTTAAGGGTGATGATTTAGAACAGAAAGGAGTTGAACATGGTGCTAAATTTACCACCTTAGACAAAGAAAGAGAATGTAAAAATGCCTGACAGAAAATATGATACCTATTCATCCATCCCCCAGCAGAGGAACCAAGGCCTTTCATGACTGCATGTGCAAGAAGGTCTGGGGGTTGTGTGCAAAATGTTTGGAATTCCTAATGGGCAGTGATTCTCACAGGAGAGGACGAGAATGGTTTTGCAGGATCAGTGGTGAAACCTAGAAGGCACATTGAGGATGGAGCACACTTAGGTTATAGCTGATCTACAGGCTTGAAAATGTGACTGGAGAATATATCCCACAGTTCTGTTGCCATTCTTTGACTGTTTAATTAGAACTGATATTATGTGTGGAAAAGATGTAGTCTCATTTCAATGGGATGTGCTGCATAGGAACCCTTGTGTTCCCCAAGCATTCTTCTGTAGGACAATGAAGTAACATAGAATTCCAAAAGCACAAGATAGTACTATTCTATTAAAAATGATTAAAGTAAAAATATTAAACTCCACTCTCATGGAATAAGACAATAGCCATCTGAGGATTTACAAGAGGGTTCTCCTTGTTACTTAAACCATAATCAACATAATAAAAACTATACAAGAAAAATAATAGGCTAAAGGTAATTTTATTATATGTCTGTGACTTTTAGTATATATCTGTGCTTCTTTTCACATGGTTTATATTCACGTTCTTTTGCCATAATCTTGTGTTATGACATCTAAACTTGATAGCAATTAGTAGTAAGTTGGCTCTTTGCATTGATAAGATCATGAGAACTGTCTCCACGGAGAACAGAACACAAGATAATTTAATTACCACATGACAGGTAGAGCCTGGCTGAAGAACACAGCAGAACTGCAGGCTGGTCCAGTGTGCTAGATTTTGAGGGGTCATGTCACTTGGACAAACCAGGGATATCTGTCAAACTGTGAGAAATAAGTGATTATCTTTTAGTGACCCTGACACTACACAAGAAGTCTCAAGAGAGGCAGATCTTTGGGGTTTTGTGGAGACATATTCCCTACTTAAGGATTCTGTTTGTCCCATTTCACAAAATCGCCACAAAGAAAGAAACTGCATTCGAGGAGAGCTCTGAGCCAATGCAAGCACTGAAAGACCCTCTTGAACCTCATAACCTCCCTGCCAGATGGTCTCAGTCATGTCTGCAACTAGATTGTACTGATTGGAGCCTTTGGCAGAAACTGAATATTGAACTCAACAAAGATCGCTGGGCATTTGCACTCAAAAGCTGCCTCATGCAGAGGCACTTTTTGAATCTTTGGGAAATACCCTTGTCAGCTTGTTACTGGGGGCATTGGTGAAAATGACCCCAACAATGACTGACAGCACATACTGAGAAGGAGAAGGAGCAGCTGAGCAGAACTCACTGAAAAAATGGAATTATATTCAAGAGCATATGACAAGAAGAGATTCAGGGGCTGTAAAATCTATATACAAGTCACTTACTTCACTCCTTCCAAGGCTAATGGCAGAGTTCTGTCACTACTGCTCTCTAACTTCTTGTTATATGCCCTGATGCAAAAAGTAAATAAAAAATAAAGTTTGTTTGGTTCACTGATTGGAGTTCCTAAATCAAGGGTTACATTGCAATTGGAAATTGGTCACAATATACCTTACAGATGGCAAAGTGCTTATGAAGAAAGAAAGGGTAAGTAAGAGGCAGACCTGAGAGCTGTTTATTTAGGAATTAAATAGCAGAAAGAAGCTTGGAAAGCTTGGACCTGAATAACATATTTGGATATTTATATTTTTGTGCCAAAATCAATGTCATTTCAGTATGCTTCTAGATAATTAAACAATAACTACAGCCCTCCTTCCCATATGGAATATTTAGTTTTGGAAGTTCTTATAAGTCCTTAGAGGAAGGAAAATAAAGGTGGCCAAATAGGTACCCAACAAAAGTACCAGATGCTGATTCAGATGAAGATAGGGACACTAGTACTGATACCTTAATTAGAATTCTCTAGTTTAATGAAATGAGTTATCATGGGGGTTTCTGGATCCCAACAACTGGGCTAAGGAGAATATATTCCCTTCATTTCCAATGAGCAAATAATGTAGGAAGGACCTTTACTCAGTGCCAATTGGGAAACTTCCAGTAGTATTAAATTTATTAAGGATAGTTCTAGGCAGACTTGCTGAGTTGGCGTTAAACTCACAAAGATAGCATTTGAAAGCTAAAAGTGGGCACTGATTGGAAATGACACCACATTATTCTGGTCTTTGCTTATTCTTAAAAAGAAGCAATTATGGAAAATAACATAAAGGCACAGAAATCAAGTGCTTATTTTAGTCCACATGAGCATATTTATTTATTTATTTATTTATTTTATTTATTTGGTACTGGAGGCTGAACCCATTTTATCTTTTAGTTTGAAACAGGATCTCACTAAGTTGCTGTGGCTGGCCTTGAACCTGCAATCTTCCTGTCTCAACCTTTCAAGTACTGGGGTTACAGGTGGGAGCAACCATGCCTGGCTCCACATAAATGTATTTCTTCTGCTAAAGGTTCACATGTTAATACTATTAATATCTAAAATTGGACTAGGAAAAATAATGTTATGTAGATATAACACATACCACATATTCTTTAGGACACATAGCATATATTCCTCAGAACAATGTTTATATTAGAAATTACAATTACCAAAGAAACTACCTGATATTTAGGGTGGGAATTTTGAGGGTTGTTAAGACAATTGAGCATCATAACCTCTCAGATACAATTGAAAAAATGTAAATTTGCATGGCCACTTCAAAAAGTCTATTTGCAAACCATAAAATATCTCTGCATTATCTGGCTTAATTTTTTTTTTTTTTTTTTTTTTTGGTGGTACTGAAGATTGAACCCAGGGGTGTTCTACCTCCAAGTTACACCCCCGGTCCTATTTTATCTTATTTTTTATTTTTATTTATTATTATTTTTCTGTACTAGGGATGGAAATCAGGGAGTTCTACCTCCGAGCTACTCACACAGTTCTACTTTTTATTCTTTATTTTGAAACAGGGTCTCACTGAGTTGCGGAGGGCCTCATTAAATAGCTGAGGCTGGCCACAAACCTGAATCCTCCTGTCTCAGCCTCCCAAGTACTGGGATTATAAGCATGTTCCACCACACCCAGATCTCTGGCTTAAAAATTTTAATTCCAGCAGAAGTACCTGCACAACCTGACATATTCAGGACAAACCATCACATCATTTTTTCATCAGGGTTCAGAATTGGAAACACTAGAGATTTCTATTAAGAGTAAATAGATAAATAAATTGGGATGTGTGCATTTAATTGAATACAATAAATCATTGAACAACAAACTATATTTCAGCAAGACAAAATGGATAAATCACACAAATGTATTATTGAGTGAAAGAAATCTGGAACAAAATAATACATATTTTATGATTTCCACTGAAATAAAACTCAGAAATAGACAAAACAAACACAAGCTGGTAAAATTTCACATAAGTTTTACCTTGGAATGGACTCAAGGGATATTTTTGGGAGAGTTCACACATAGACACTTAGATATTAATATTCTATTTCTTATTCAGTTTTACATAGTTGGTGAGTGGCAGATCTAAGATTTGGACTTTGGCCAACTAATTCTAAAGTCTACATGCTATCTGCTATATGAAAAAATTTCCACAAAATTAAAAATCCTTCCTCTATCTTTAACTGGTAAATTTCATGTTTAAAGACTATCTTGTAGGTGCAAGTCATCTAATTTTAGGTTATGCAACACTTTATAGTATCTATATAATTACTAACAGTGCTTGCCCAGGTGACTCCTCCATCATCTCTGGTGGCTGTCTTTCCTTCACATTATGGTAATACTATAAATAAGAGTCAGACTGAATTTCTAAAAGTATTGTTTATTGTTAAATGTTGCACAAATTCTGCCCTGATTGAATTTTTCTTCACCTTTCGTTTTGAAAAGAATCAAATATTTTCTGCTACATAATTCACCTGTCACTGGTCAACAGATTTTTTGTTCCATTTTTTGATAGCAAATAAAAGTATATTCCAATTATCTATTTCTGTTTAACGAGCCATTCCAATGTTTAATGGCATGAAAAAAATGTATTATTATCTCACAGTTTTATAATTTGACTGGATTCAGCTGGGCTATGTTCCCCACCCCTTAGTTTCTTTCAGTTTTTTTGCAGACTGAAGTTGCATGGAGGTCAAAACAATCTGAATGTTTGACTATATAGATTTTAAAATGGTTTCTTCCCTTATATGTTGGATGACTAGGCTGGGATACCTGGAGTAACTGGGATTTGACTATTCTTCTCTCCATAAAGCTTTGCCACATGACGACTCTAGCTTCCTTACATCACAATAGTTTTAGAGTAAAAGGACTTCTTACATTTTAGTTGGCTTCAAGTATTCTAAGATATCAGAGCAGAATTTTCAAAACTTCTAACTTAACTTTAGTCAAGAAATGTTTTTGTACATTTTGTCTGGATCCTCCCAAATCAATTAATTAATTGCTACTGGATATTGAACTCAAGGACATTCTAACTCTGAGCTACACATCCACCCCTTTTTATTTTTTGAAATAGGGCCCTGTTGAGTTGCTGAAGATCTTGCTAAGTTGTTGAGGCAAACATTGAACCTTGAATACTCCTGTCTCAACCTCCCAGGTCCTCCCATTATTAATGGGATACTGATACTTGCACAAAGATATGAACACACACCACATTAGATGGTAACAGGATGTTGATCTTTGGAAATCAGCTCTCAAAGTACATCTTCTCGTCCCCTATAATTTACTACACTCCCAAATATACTCAACATACTTAAAAGACCCCAAAATCTCATTATATCATGTCATCAGGCTTAGGATTAAAGTTCAAACTTTTAATACCTAATTAGGTAGAGGCATGGAAAGATTTTCTCTGGCATAATTCCTTAAATACAGTTTATCTCAGTTTAAGACCTAGGAAGCAAAAGAACATGGTGTTGAAAACCACATACTCAACATGTAATAGTGATATATAGATAAGACAGTTACTATAAACACTCCAGTTTAAAAGGGGTGGGAAATGGGAGACACATAACAATTTCTACCTCTCAGAAAATTTAAAATTCAGACAATGCTGACAATTTGTTGACTGGGGCTCAATCCCACATCCTGACATTAATTTTCTATTTCTCAGATCTGATCTCCTAGATTTTGTTTCTATTTATAGATTCAGTCTTCATTTTTCTCAAGAAGTTTCAGTCTTCTTTTGCTCATATAATTATGGTCTTCTAAAAGCCCCTTCCCACTTTTTTCTGTCTGTGACCTTTTTAGTCAATCTGCTTATGCTTCTATGAATATGATTCTCCTAAAACCTCCATTGGTTTTCTCTTAAACTGACTCAGGTTTACTTCAGTAGATAAATCATACATACAAATATCTTGAGTGCTGGTTTTTTTTTCTATTTGGAGCTCTAAAGAGTTGTTTTCTGACAATGCCTTTCAGATTCTTGAAAGCTCTATCATTTATTTTTATTTTTATTATTTATTTATTTATTTATTTATTTATTTTTATTGGTGCATTGTGATCATACATCTTTGTTATGTACAAGCTGGTAAAGGCATACATGCACACATTTCTCATTTAACCCTTCCCCAATTCCCGCCCCACTCCCTCCCCCTCCCTCCTTCTCAAGTTCAGTTTAGTGATTGACTTTGATATGTTTGTGAAAGTACATCGTGTGCAAGATTGCTAAAAAGAAGAATATTGTGAAAAAAAGTCAACTAAAATTCTTCCCTTCATAAAAGTAATGAGAAAACTACCAACAATATGTTAAATAACTTTTTTGGAACTCTGGAATAACCAGAGTTATAATAACCCAGGGTAACATTTATCCAAGAATACCATATGGATATTGATAAGAACAGCAACACTCGCAGTGTTTCAAATTACTCTTATTCCATCCTCCTTTCTATAACTGAAAATAACAGCCAGCATTACTGTTGAAAACCATAGCTTGGCAGCTACCAGAGGGAGGAGAATGGGCCATGAGCTCTTTCAAAGCCTTAATCCCAAATAATTGCCTTTTTAACCTGTCTGGTGGTTTGCTGGAAAACTTCATTTACATATCAGTCTGTATGAACCTTATTCAGTCCTCATACAGTTCAAAAAGCTTCATTCCCAATGGGTATTTATTGAAGTTGAATACATTACTAAATAAATTATTAACTTCATGACTGCTGAAAGCAGTAGATAAAAACTAACCAAGCTTAAAAAAAAAAAAACCATGGGAATAAGATGTTCACAGGGGCTTTGAAAAGCTCCAATGTATTTCTGGGAATCTAGAAGGTCACAGGACTGTGTAAGGGAATACACCTCATCTCAGCAAGGATTTGAAAAGGTCAGGACCTTTCCCCTTTGGACAACTTCGTGCCTCTGAAAAGCAGGAAGTGAGGAGTTGTAAACTGCCTGGCTGTGTGTGGAAGGCATGCGCCAGCTTGTACTTAGAGTCCCCTTGGTGATGGCTGAGACACTTTGGTTCTAGGCATTTCAAGAAGTCTCTGTTTAATCATTTGACAGCTAAGTTAACCGTAGAGACTTCAGAGACCACATACAGCAAACAATATAGACTTCACAGTTTAATTAAGAATAGTCACTAAGAAACCAAATGTTTACTACAACAAAATAGCAGTAATGACAATCTTTGAAGAATAGAGAATCTGATTTTGTGAGTATAAGCCTTTTCATATGCTGCTGGGTTTGCTTTGCTAGTATTTGGTCGATGTGTTTGCATGCATGTTCATAAGTAATACTGGGTTACAATTTCTTTTCTTGTAGTAGATGGTCTGGTTTTGCCAGAAGTGTATTGTTGGTATCAGATAATGAGTTGAGAAGTATTTCTTTTTCTGTGTTTTGGAAGAATTTTTCATAAATTCCACTCCTAGGTATATATCTAGGAGAAATATGAAACATATACTGAGGCAAATAATTTTATAAGAATGTTCTTATCAGTGCTACTCACAATGGCCACAAGATATGAACAATCTGAATAATGAGTGCATAAATCAAATGTCATATATATATAATTTAATATTATCCACCATAAAGATAAATGAAGTACTGAAACTTGCTAAAAGATGGATTGACATTGGGAATATTATGTAAGGGAAAAACCACATTTTCTATTTCTATTGTTACTATAAGTAACAGTGCTGCCAAACTTTCTGCCATTTCCTAGAAAGTGTTTTTAAGTTTCCAGTAATATCTCTATAGTTTATGCTTTAATAAACCATCTTCTGTAGGCTCATCCAACTTTCACCACAAACCACCTTGAGGCTCTTCCAGGTCATGTCCACTACTAAGTTTAAAAGAAGCTTCTTCAAAATAGACCATAACCTGGGCTGCAAAGCAAGCACTAGCAAATTAAAAAAATGTGATGTAATTCCCTGCATCTTTTCAGACCATAATGGATTGATAGGAGAAATCAACAATAAGAAGTCCCAGAAAAATTACATAAATATATGGAGATTGAATACCACGCTTCTGAATAAGGATGGATCATAGAAGAAATAAGGGAATAAATAAAAAATTCCTAGATTTGCAAGTATATCAGAGAGATGCAAATCAAAACTATCTTGAGATTTCATCTAACCACAATTAGAATGGCAATCATCACACAAACAACAACAAATGCTGGTGAGGGTCTGGAGAAGTGGGAACCCTAATCCATTGTTGGTGGGATTGCAGATTAGTTCAACCACTTTGGAAAACAGTATGGAGGATCATCAGGTGAATGAGAATGAACTTACCATATGATCCAGCAATACCACTTCTAGGTTTCTACCCAGAAGAATGGAAGCCAAACTATTGGACTGATGCATGTGTATCTATGTTTATAGATACACAATTCACAATTGCCAAACTATGGAAACAGCCAAGATGTCCATCGACAGATGAATGGATTACAAAACTATGGGATATGTACACAATGGAATTTTACTCAGTCATAATGAAGAACAAAATCATATCATTTGCAGGGAAATGGATGGAACTGGAAAACATTATACTAAGTGAGATTAGTCAGTCACAAAAAGTAAAAAAAATCATATGCTCTCCCTAATATGTGGAAGCTAGGAATAAAGTGGGACATAATAGGGGACACCAGACGAAGAAAGAGAAACCTTGGATGAGCAAAGAAGGTGATTTAACTGAAGGTGATGGGGGGGAACCATAATGCAGATGATGTTCTTTCACAAACATATCAAAGTCAATCACTAAACTGAACTTGAGAAGGAAGGCGAGGGAGGAAGTGGGGCAGGAATTGGGGAAGGGTTAAATGAGAAATGTGTGCATTTATGTCTTTACCAGCTTGTACCTAACAAAGATGTGTGATCACAATGCACCAGTAAAAAAAAATCTAGAAACAAATGAAAATAGAGACACAACATATCAAAATCTCTGAGACACTTTGAAGGCAATATTAAGAGGAAAATTCATAACACTGAGTGCTCACATAAGAAAAACAGAAAATCTCCAAATATGCAACCTAATGGCACACTGTAAAGCCCTTGAAAAGCAGGAACAGTCTAATCCCAAAGCTAGTAAAACATAAGAAATCAATAAGATCAGAGCAGAAATCAATGAAATAGAGAACAACAACAACAATAACATAGATCAACAAACCCAAAAGCAGGTTTCCTGAAAATATAAGCAAGATAGATAAACCATTCACCAACCTCACCAAAAGAAAATCAATCCAAATTACCAAAATAAGAGACAGAAAAGGTGACATCACCACAGACAGCATGGAAATTCAAAAGGGGTCAAAAACATACACTGGAAGAAAGATACCCTTTTCAACAAATGGTGACAGCTAAACTGGTTATTCACATGTAGAAAAATGGAAAAAAATCTCACTATCTCACCCTGCACAAGAGTCAACTCAAATGGATCAAAGACCTGGAAATCTGCAGTTACTTGAATAGAGCATAGGACCAATGCTACAACATATATATATACATGGGTAAAAACTTCCTCAATAAGACCCCAAAGACACAAAAAATTAAAATGAGGATTAATACATTGGATTGCATTAAACTGAAGACCTTTTATACAGCAAAGGAAAATATCAAAAACCTTAAGAGAGAGCCAACAGAAAGGGAGAATGTCTTTGCCAACTACTCCTCCAATAGAGGACTAATATCTAGAATATGCAAAGAACTCAAGAAACTCACTGACAAAATACCAAAAATTCAATAAAAAAATGGACAAGTGAACTAAATAGACACTTCACAAAAGAAGAAATACAAATAGCCAATAAAAATATAAAAATTTTTCAATATTATTATCAGAGAGATGCAAATCAAAACTACCCTGAAATTTCACCTGATCCCAATTAGAATGTCCATCATTAAAAACACAAACAATAGAGCCGGGCGTGGTGGTGCACGCTTGTAATCCCAGCATTCGGGAGGCTGAGACCGGAGGATCCGGGTTCGCGGCCAGCCTCAGCTACTTAGTGAGGCACTCCGCAACTTAGTGAGACCCGGTTTCGAAATAAAGAGTAAAAAATAGGGCTGGGGGTGTAGCTCGAAGGTAGAATGCCCCTGAGTTCAATCCCCAGTACCGCAAAAAAAAAAAAAAAAAAAAAAAAAAAAACCACAAACAATAATGAATGCTGGCAAAGATGTGTAGAGAAGTAGAAACTGGTGCATTGTTGGTGGGATTGTAAATTAGTGAAAACACTTTGGAAAATAGGGTGGGGGGTCCTGAGAAGAATGGTAATAAACCACATATGACCCAGCTGTACTACTCCTGAATATCTACCCAAAAGAATTGAAAACAGCATACCAAAGCAATGCATGTATATCTGTGTTTATAGCAGCACAATTCATAATTGTCAAACTGGAATCAGCTGAAGTGTCCATCAATAGATGAATGAATTATAAAATTATGGGATAAATACACAATGAAATTTTACTCAGCCATAATGAAAAACAAAATTATGTCATTTGCAGAGAAGTGGACAGAACTGGAGAATATTATGCTAAATGAGAGTAGTCAGTCAGGAAAAGTGAAAAGTTGGATGTTCTTCCTCATATGCAGAAGCTGAGGAGAAATTGGGAAACAGGAGGGACATCATAAAAAGGGGGAGAAACCTTAGTGAAGTGAGAGAGGGGATCTAACTGAGGGAGGCAGGAGTGGGGAGGAAGACTTGAGGAGGGAAACATTTCAGTGGACATGATGTGTGATATACACACACAGACTTAGCAATGCTAATCATAATGTTTTGCATAGGGAAGGGGGGAAGCAGAGGAAGTGGGGTGGGAACAGGGGAAGGCTCAATGAGCTGTGTGTATGTATGCCACTATCACCCTGAACTGCATTACAGTGTATGATTACAATGCACCAATAATGACAAAAAAGCCAATGCCAAATGCTTTAGGTTTTTTTTTTTTTTTGCAGTACTGGGGATTGAACTCAGGGGCATTCTACCTCTGAGCTATATCCCCAGCCCTATTTTTTTTTTTTTTTTTTTTATTCTTTATTTTGAAACCGAGTCTCACTAAGTTGCAGAGTGCCTCACTAGATAGCTGAGGCTAGCCGTGAACCCGGATCCTCCGGTCTCAGCCTCCCGAATGCTGGGATTACAAGCGTGCGCCACCACACCCGGCTTGCTTTAGGTTTTTAATACATTGTCTTTCTACTTCTAGATATCAAATTCTCTTCTGTTTATCTATTATGATGGAACAAACTTCTCTAAAGCTTAATACATCAGACTGTCATTTTGTTGTTACATCACAATTTTATGTGTCAGGAATTCAGTTAGAGCTTGGCTGGGGGAGTCTCTTGTTCCACATATCAGCTGAGATCATCTACTGGTCCTTTTTAGGCTGGTTTGGAAGGTCTAATATGGCAAAAAGTCTTGGGTGACTGGGTGTCTCTGTATAATAATGAGCCTCTCCATGTGCTGCTTGGGTTTTTCACAGGATGATAGTGTCTCAGGATCCAGAATTTTCTTCATTGCACATGACCTTGAATAGCATTTCCAAGACTAAACTGGACACCTAAATATATTTTTCTTAACTATTTTCATAGGTCATATGGTATCATTTCTATCATATATTGTTTATGAGAAAACCACAGAACAAAACCACACTTAAAGATTAGGGATTTTGCCAGGTGTGATAGTACATGCCTGTAATCCTAGTATTGGGGAGGCTAAGACAGGAAGGTTGCAGGTTCAAAGTCAGCCTCAGAAACTTAGTGAGGCTCTTCAGCGTCTAGTGAGACCTTATTTCCAAATAAGAAAAAAGAAATCAGGCTGGGATTTTATCTTGGAGGTATAATGCCTCTGAGCTTAACCCCAGTACCCCACCCCCACATACACACATACACACACAATAAATAAAAGTATGTGAATATTGGGAAATATGTTTCCTTCATAGAGATAGATTTGTGGTAACTAGTAACAAATGAATTTTTCATATAAATTTACTTATATGTGTAATTCTATCCATTTTCTTACTTAGATATATGCATATTGATATAACATTTCTTAGAGTCTTAGAGTTAATTTCTCAGTTTTTTTTTTTTTTTTTTTTTTTTTGTGGTACTGGGGATTGAACTCAGGGGCATTCCAATTTCAAGCTACAGAGCTACAGTCCTAGCCATACTTTTTATTATTTACTTTGAAGCAGGGTTTCACTAAGTTGCAGAAGCTCTAGCAAAGTAGCTGAGGCTGGCCGCAAACCTGCAATCCTCCTGTCTCAGCCTCCCAAGTACTGGGATTATAAGTGTATACCACCATGCCTGGCTTTCAGTATTTTTAATCCTTGATACTTGCCTTCATTTGACCATATTGAACCCCATTGAAAAATCTAAGCCCTATCTAATTTCTGTATATTTTAGGTGTAACAAGGATTATCAAAGAGTAAAGTAATGCAAATGACATTGTATCTCATCCCAGGGTATAGATTCTCTGTAACACCCCCTCCCCAAATAAATCTTTCTTTTAGATAAAAAAAAAAGTAAGAAGAAAACTGTGAGTTAGTTTCTTTAAATATAATTTATAAAATCTACAAAACATACATGTTCCATTTAAAAGATTCATTTCATACAAGTTGTAAGTATTGGAAACTTTTTTGTTGTAAATATTGTGATAAAATATAGTTTGAGTACAACAAATTTAATCAACTAACCCTCTGTACTATAGTTTTGGTACAAAGGAAAACACATTATGTCATCATTTGAGGAAAGGTCACTTGTCTGACAGGTAGATTTTTTTGTTGTTTGGACATTTTCTTATTTTGAAAAATTGTCATATCTGACCTTTCCCTTAGAGCTACCTTTTGGCCTTTTGCTTGCTACAAGTTCACTAAATATTCACTTCTAAAAATAAAATAGACACATACCATAGAAGCTGGCATATTTAGGGCTACACAGCAAAGAAAATGTAATTTACAAATATAGGATAAATAAATATGAATGATTGTGTACTCTCATACTGTCTAAATGAATCCTAAATGGCAAAAGGTATAGAAAAAAACTTAGTGAATGTTTTATGATATGTGTTTGAGTTTAGATGGTTCTCTGGATTTTGGGTGGTGTAAAGTTAATAGTTTTTTAATATCCTAGTTTAGAAAGAAGACTGATAGGAGATTTTGGGTATGAGTAGTTATTTCTTCAGAAGTATAAGATCCCCTAAAAAATGTTCATGGACATATTTCATGTCTCAATATTCATAAAGGAAAATCAGTGGCTACACTTGTAGTTAAAAATATCAGCATAAATACTAGACAGAACACTAGATAAATAAATTTAATCATAAAATGTTGAGTTCTTGAGCCACTAAAAAAACTCCTTGAATCTGATCATGAGAAACTTGCCCTATGAATGAATACACAAACAAACAAACAAACAGATATAGGTATGAAAAGAAAATATATGCATTGTTAAGTTTTAGTTTTATAATGCTACTATTACAATGAAAAAAACACAAAAGTTTTTTGGGAGGGGGTACTGGGTATTGAATTCAGGGGTGTTCTACTTCTGAGCTACACTCCTAGCCCTATTTTAATTTTTATTTTGAAGCGGAGTCTCACTAAGTTGCTGAGGCTGGTCTTGAAACTGTGATCCTCCTGTGTCAACCATTCAAGTTTTGGGGTTACAGGTGTGTGCCATGATGCTTGGCTGTAGTGTCTTTTATATCCTAATTCAAAGACATACCATTACTTCTGCCAGAGGACATACAATTGCTTCTGACACAGAGAAGACCAAACAGGATGCAGTATGGAAGAATACTTCTAGAAATTCTCAACAGAAAGAGTAGAATGAGTCACTCACTGAGAGCCATTTTTAAGTTTCTACAACCCTAAAGAAAATACTCAAAATGCGTACATCTACTTTTAGTTTTTCTAAAATCTGTTTTACTCCATTTAGATTTTTATAAGTATAATAAAAATTTAAAGATATATTGTGATGATAGATGCAAATGCATATTACGTCATTATATGTAATTATAATATGCTTGCATATACATATATTTGCAATTTTATATATGTGTATACATGTGTTTTCTACTGTTTAATCTTATTTTCATGTTTCTGTTAAGGAAAAAGAGAAAAAAGCAAAGTTCTTATTATATAAAATTTTACATTCTAGTGGGAAAATACTATTTCTTGGTCAATGTGTATACTTACTGAAAATGATTGCCCCAAATTAGGTAATATTTTAAGAATTATATTTGTATTTTGTTTTGTTTTCTGAACTGATTAAAATGATAAATGGTGACTTGAGGTTTCTTCTGGAATGCATTAAAATATCCTAATACAATGCATTTTTCTTTGAAAAGAGCATGCATATTAATGTGAAACCATATTTTAAGTCATAATCTTCTCATATTAAATCAAACAGACTGATCCTTCAACATGGACAATCAGACACATTTGTCATGTCTAATCTCTGCTGTAGTTTTGATCTGGAATGTTCCCTAGATGCTCCTGTGCTGAAGTCTTGGTCCTCGATGCAGCAGTGTTCACAGGCGGGGTTTTCGGAAAGTGATGGGATCAAGATTGAGGGCTCTGATCTCAGCCATGGATTCACCCATTGTTGAATTCATATGGCATGGACTAATAGGAAGTTGTGGGCACTAGGAGGCCCTTTCTTCTGACCTCCCTCTCTCTACTTCATGGCTGCTATGCACTGATCAGCTTTATTTCCTATGTCCTCTGCCTTGATGTTCTGCCTCATCTTAGGTCCAAAGCAATGGGGTCAGCTGACCATGGACTGAAATCTCTGAAGCCATGAGCTAAAATAAGTCTTTCCCATTTTAGGTTGTTTTTCTCATGTGAAAACAGACTATCACAGCTCCATTAAAAATAAATTATTTAATAGTTTCTTCTAATGGGTTTTAAATCTCCTGAAGGTAAACATAGTTCTTTAAGGATTATTTGGTTTAATTTTGTTGAAACATAAAGTGTGATTAATTAATTTCAAGCCAGTATATGTCTGATTTAATTAGTTTATACATTATATTGCATTTTAAATATCTTAATTAGCTATTACATATCAATAATTTAAAGGTTCCTGTAATTTTGGAATAATTTACATAGGTGACATTTTTAAAAGTATCTTCCAGAATATTTTTTGTTTTATAAGACATATATTTGGTTACTTTTTTGGTCACAAATTATTGTCATGTAGTAATAATAATTTAAAATTTTGCTTAAATTTTAGCAAGGAGTATAACTTAACTTTCAATTATGTTGGATGTTATTTAGGTTTCTTTATATTTGCTGACATGCCCTTCCTCAAATTTGGTAAGATTCTTTTAAGTTCAGAATAGGATGCCCTGAGGACTTCCCGATCCAGCTCCTGCTTGGAAGTCAGTATAACATGGCCTGGAATCTCCAGAACCAACAATAGCAAATAAACCTATCTCTAAGTTTTGCATGACAAGTGTTTGAGTAACAGTGGTGAAAATGCTGACTTAAACCAAGTTTTAGTGGTATTTTTAAAAATCCATAAAATCTACTAAGAAATGCTTCAAATTGGAAAAAAATGAATTTCCCAGCTCAAAAATACACCTCCATATACCACTCCATAAAAGATATTCTCATTTTATGTGTGATGGCATGACACTTACAATCACAGCAGTTGGGAGGCTGATACAGGAGGATCACAGGTTCAAGGACAGTTTCAGCAAGCAGTGAAGCTCATCAACCTAGCAAGAGCGTGTTTTAAAAATAAAAATTAGGGCTGGAGATGCATCTCAGAAGTTGAAAGCCCATGAGATCAATATCCAGTACCACAAAACAAAACAAAGCAAAACAAATCACTGTCATGGACATAAAACAGACATTCTTCAGTCTTCATCTTTATATGACCTAGTCCACACAAGCAAGAACTTTTTTCTTCTTGAGATATTTTTCTTGTCTTCCATATTACAAACGTGCTTTCCCTTTGCTACAGCCCCTTTGACAACTTCTCTTTCTCAGCTACACTTTGACAAATTGCAGTTTTTCTGAGTTTGAGGTTGTGCCATTTTCTCCTCTAATTCAATAAGCTTTCCTTAATAAAACTGGTTTTATGTCAAGTTCTAGTTTTCCTTCCACCTTGTTTTTTTTATTCTTTAAGGCTAACTGGTAGAGAAGAAAGAACTTGTTTCTTGAATTTTAAAATGTCTTTTTGAAGTAATTTTCTGATTTCTTTTGGAGACTGCTCATGCTGGTAATACATTACCCACAGCAGACATATCTCTTGTGGATGGTCACTCTGGACTTCATGCACAGCCCTGCACATCCAGTGATCTTTCACTTTTTTACCATCTCATATCTCCTTAACTCTTCTTGTGCAGGAGACAAGACAACTATAATCTGTTTCTCTCCTATGTAGCCTGCATGTGATTCACAGGAATTTCTCATGCATATCTTTTCAACAAACTCTTGAGGAAAGAATATCTTCCCAGGCAGCAGCTTTTACTCAGATGTCACAGATTGTTTCAACCAACTCTTTGCTCCTTAGAGTCCCCTGACATGACTCAGACACCAGTCTGCCTTGTCTACAAACTGAAAGAGAAACACAGTGAGTCCTCCTGAGCCCATCCCATTTAGGCTGAAACTATTAAATGCTCTAAAAATTATTTTAGTGTGAAGTCTTTTAAGTTCTTTGTATATTCTAAAAAATGGGCAATTGAATTGAATAGACTCTTCATAAAAAAAAGAGATACAAATGGCCAATAGATACATGAAAAAATGTTCAATATCATTAGCAATCAGGGAAATTCCATCTAATCCCAATCAGAATAGAAATCATCAAGAAGTCAAAAAATAATAAATGTGGGGAAATTGGAACTCTTCTACACTGTTGGTGGGATAGCAAATTAGTTCAGCTATTGTGGAGATCAGTGTGGAGATTCCTTAGAAAGCGGAGAATGGATCCAACATCTGATCCAGCAATACCACTCCTGGGTATCTTCCCAAAAGGGCCGATATCAGGGAACTACAGTAATATATGCATACCCACATTCATAGCAGCACAATTCACAATAGCCAAATTATGGAACCAATCTAGGTGTAATCCATCAACATATGAATGGATTACAAAATTATGGGATAACCACACATTGGGATTCTATTCAACAATAAAGAAGAATGAAATTATGTCATTTGCAAGAAAATGAAAGGACCTGGAGAACATTATGTTAAGTGAAATTAGCCAGTCACAGAAAGTGAAGGGGCATATGTTTTCTCTAATATAAGCTAGGGAGTAATTAGGATACCAGAGGGATTCCAGATAATGGAAGAGAAACCTCAGTGGAGCCAGGCAGGTGGTCTAAGGGAAGGGGAAGGGGGAACAATGAGGTTCATTGAAGGAATTACTACCATTGACTATGTGGACATATATGAAAGTATCAATGTCCATTTCAGTACTCTGTATGGGAAAGGTTAGGGAGATGGGGAGGCAGGTAGAGAGGCACTACCAAGTGCTCTGTGCGTGTATGTCACTTCATCATGATTTACATTATGGTGTGAGACTGTAATGCACCAATAAAAGCATATTAAAAAACAAAGTCAAGTATTTTGAAAAAAAATCTTTAAAAAATAATGTATCAGACTCCACTCTTCTTATATTTTCATACCCTTTCAGGAGTGAGGGGTGTTTGAATTAACATTTACCTTCTCAGTCAGGCCTGGTGGCCCATACCTATAATCCTTATACTTGAGAAGCTGTTTTTCAGAAAACAGGTTTAAATTGCTATAACTTCAGATCTATTGTTCATGTAGTATGACTATATATTTTAACACAAATAATCAAAGGAGAAATTCCCCTTATTGATCCTGTATCAGGAACTTGGCTAAGAGTATTGTTATTATTTTCTCATTTAATAACAGAATTCTATTAAGCATTTACAAGTATTATTTCCATTTTTACATGAGTAAATTAAAGTTTAGTGAGGTAAAATATTGTTGAATATCATTCATATAGTTCAAGAGGAAAAGAAGGATCGCACACTTGTTTTATTTAAAAGCATACATTTTTTTTTTTTTTTTTTTTTTTTTTTTGCGGTACTGGGGATTGAACTCAGGGGCATTCTACCTCCAAGCTACACCCCCAGCCCTATTTTTTATTCTTTTATTTTGAAACCGAGTCTCACTAAGTTGCGGAGTGCCTCACTAGGTAGCTGAGGCTGGCCGCGAACCCGGATCCTCTGGTCTCAGCCTCCCGAATGCTGGGATTACAAGCGTGCACCACCACGCCTGGCTAAAAGCATACATTTTTAATGAGTATCAAATATAGTAATTTTCTAAAATATTCAAGGTTCAGATGTACTCTAAATTAATGTCAGGATGTCGTAAGGACATTTTTACCACATTTTTGTGGTACTAGGGATAGATTCCTGGAGAGGTCTACCTCTGAGCTATATCCCTCACCTCATATTACTTTTTTATTTTGAAACAGGGTCTCCCTACTTTACTGAGGCTGACCTAGAACCTGCCAGTCTCCTGGCACAGCTTCTCAGTACTGGGATTATAGGCATGCACCATCACACCTGGCTAAGATTTTTTTAATTGAATTTTTATCAAATAATCATTAAACTATGCAGATAATTGTTTATCAGTTCAAAGCAGAACTTGTTATCTGTCTACAAAACTATATACATATAAGTGTAAGTAAATATATCATGACAAAATATTTCATATATTCATTTAAAAAAATCAAATAGTGATTTAGGGAAGACTGAACTATTACTACTTGAAATTGAAATAAATATATTCCTTATATCATGCAATTAGGCATGCATTAATACTGTTACCATTAAGAAGAAATACAAAACTAGGGAATGATGATTTGGTGAAGATCGTACAAAGGAAAAACTAGGATTCATTTCAATCACTTGAGCTGAAAGAGTTTACCAGAGTTTCAATAATACCTGCAACATTTACATATGATCTGGATCATTTTTTGTTCTGGTATATAAAGCAGGGAAACTAATGTAATATTGTAGGAGGAAAATCCACATAAGAAGTGATCAAAGAGCCTAAAGGGCTCCTATTATATGTTTCAGATTTCATTTTACCTCTCATTTATGTGAGGCAATGAGGTATGAAAATTGTGCTTTGGTTGTCTTAAGTATCAGTAAACGGCATCACACCACACTTCTTTATGACTTAATGGAAATGGGTGAGATTCACTTTACATTTAATTCCTACATTTAAATGAAATAGGTAATATCCAAAATGGTGTTGTACTTCCTATTCAAGTGAGACTTTCCAGTGAATGATTCATTAGCTCTTTCCAGTCTAGTTAACAATAACTTCTTTTTTTTGTAAGATTTTTTTCTACGTTGATAATCTTTCCAAGTTACTATGTCTTTGTAAAAATTATACTCAGTGAAAATTAAATTAGCTCATGAAATATATTCTTATTTGAGTCAGAGCTAGCAAGACCCATAGGCACTGCTGGCAGTTTTCAAGTTCTAGTTTACTGGTAATGTTAAATTCTCATGCAACATATGTAGGCTCAAGCTGGCTTCAAATTCCTGGGCTCCAACTATCTTCTTGCCCCAGCCTTCTGAGTAGATGGTACTATAGCCACTGGCTGCCATGCCCAGCACAATTACAATTCTTAAAGGTACTGTTAAATATTTACAGTTATTTTTCTATGTCTTAACCCTCTATAGAATTGGAAGTTATTCAATTTGTGAAGTTGCTTGACTCTCAGTTCAAAAGTGATTTATTTACTATATATTTGTTGAATTGTTGAATGCTTAGTCCAAAGGAAGTTAAAAGTTTAATCTTCTAACAATTTAGCTTTCTTTTACTCCTGAAGTTAGATTGCTTTCTCACTCTTCTGTTGTGTTGATAAATGTATTTAATTAGACCTTGATATTTGGAGTCATTTTTTCAAAAGCAACACAAAAATTTTTAGCAATGTCATCCATTTTTCCACTATGATCTCTTGGTTGACATATTTACACAATGAACTTTTTGAGGTCCTATTTTAGCTAGGTGCTACTTACTGCTATGTCTGAGATGCTAAATAAAGATTAAATTCTAAACTCAAAATGTCAAAATGCTTATTATGACCAATAGTGATATTAATAATTCCATTCATTTCTTGCTCATTCTCTTCTGTTTTTCAGTATGTCTAAAATTGAATTTTATATATTATCTGGCATAATGCTAATATAATATGGACATATCTAGTATACTGATTTACCACAGGCTGAGGAAGGCCATTTCTAATGATCTGAACCTATAAAGATGATCGGAAACGTTTGCAAGGCTTCATAATGATGACGTGAATTTAACTGATACTCTGATATTACTGAATTTTTCTTCCCAGTGCTTCCAATCTTCTTGTGATTAGTCCCAAATAAGAACTACTTTGTCCAAGAAATTTTTTTCTTGTCAAAAAGTGGCCTTCATCAAGCATCAAGAAAGCGAATTCTCTGTAAAAAAAAAAAAAAAAAAAAAAAAAAAAAGAAAGAAAGAAAAAAAAAGAAATCAAAATTATTTTTTCCCTAAGACTGTACTTTCTCCTTATAATCCTAAATTCCATAATTTCAAATTCTTTTTTGAATCATGTAGGGTCCCATCTTTAAAAAAAATCTGAAGACAGCAACAACAAAAAGTATCTTTGAACCATCCTCACTAAAAGAAATTCATGATATTTTGAAATAGCATAATGGATAAGCAAAAAATTCTTATAAATCAAGCCCAGCGAATCAAGAGAATTATTCTGGAGATAGCCATTTTGGGAGCATATATGTAAAATGGCAATACAGAATAATTTTTTTCAATTCCTCCATGTGCAATTTTTTTCTTAATTTAGAGTAGAAAATGCTACATTTTATAGTATTAAAGAAAGATTTTCATAAAAGTCTTTATAAATAAATATCAATTCACATCTTTGTCAAAATACATATTTATAGAAACATTTTTCTTTTAGTAGAAGCTTAGGAATTAATCATAATAAAGGATATGCTGTTACTCTGGTTCTCAGGAAGAGAAAGAAAATCCCAAAAGTTTCCTTAACTACATGAATAGATTACCCCCAGAATACATATTATGTAATCATCCTCTAAATATTAATCTCTGATTATATACAACATACTAATTGTGCTATGTCAATAAGCAGAAATAATTTTAGGAGGAATTATGAAATATGTTGAATATAAATTCTACTGATTGGGCAAAATAAGTTCTTTCTAAGACTTTCCATTTTAGCACTATTTTTTCTATCACAATTATTAAAAAGTCTCTCTCATAACATTTGGTCACTCTCTTCTCCCAGTCTCCACTATTATTTTAATATTTTGCTTTTTCTCCCTATAGTTATGATGAATATCCTTTTCATTGTAGGCAATTTTTCCCTGTTCTATATTAGCCTTACATAAATTATAGACTTAATATTCATTGTATATTCATTGTATATATACAATTATTATCCATAGGTGATGATAAAAGTATGTAACACATAATTATAAGTGGCTTTGCTGAAATCTGAGTTTGACCCATGCATTATGTGGATTGGTATGGCTGGTGAAGTTGTTAGGCTTGCTAGTGTCATTGCCTAGTGGAGTTCTTATTATTTGAATCTCACATAGCTTTGGGTTATTTTCTCCTGTAAGAAATCTTCTGAATTTATGTTTTTAGATATAAAAAGATGGGCCAGGTGTGGTGGCTCACGCTTGTAATCCCAGCATTCGGGAGGCTGAGACCGGAGCATCCGGGTTCGCGGCCAGCCTCAGCTACCTAGTGAGGCACTCCGCAACTTAGTGAGACTTGGTTTCAAAATAAAGAATAAAAAATAGGGCTGAGGGTGTAGCTCGGAAGTAGAATGCCCCTGAGTTCAATCCCCAGTACCGCAAAAAAAAAAAAAAAAAAAAAAAAATATATATATATATATATATATATATACATATATATATATAAAGATAACTTTGATTCTTTCTGAAATGTGTATAAAATGATAACTAATATATTTACTATTTGTGAAAAATATATATACTTTAGACAAAAGTTGAATCAGCTGTTCTAAACTACTAAATGTTATTCTTCTCCTAGTTCTCTAGGATGCACTATTTAGTTTGGCAGTTTGCTCCTTGGATGTTACTAGGAAAGTGGATTTGACTGCATCTTATAATTAAAACTATTCCCTTCACAGCCATCTGATAAACAAATCATACCTGTGTGCCATGAGTTATCTCCAAGAAAAATCTTAGAGGAGCCTTTACTGTGAATCTGAGCAACCAGCTCATCCACCACTGGCTTTCATATCTTTGTCAACATAATCCATGTTCCTTTTTTGTTTCCCCTGCAAAATTCCTTTTCAATAAATTCCTTCCAATACTAAATTTATTTCATCATGAAAATACCTACAGGCTAAAATTTATATTTATTTATTTTGTAGCTTGAATTGTAATAGGAATAGTTGCAAGTAGAAAAAAAACTCAAATATTTCAACATTAAGATAGTACTATCATAAATTATCAGAAGAAATATAATTATCAGACATAGTATATGAAGACTTATTTACATGTGAAAATGTAGAAAAACAATAAGAAAGCTGGGCATGGTGGCTCATGCTTTTAATCCCCTGTACTTGTGAGTCTGAGACAGGAGAATCCCAGGTTCAAGGCCAGTCTCAGGTACTTAGTGAGGCCCTCTGCAACTTAGTGAGACTCTGTTTCAAAATAAAAAATAAAAATAGAGCTGGGGGTGTAGTTTGAAGGTAGAATGCCTCTGGGTTCAATCGCTAGTACTGAAAAAGAAAAAGCAAAAACAAAAGAAAGACAAGAATAAGAATAAATTAGAATATCAGACTATTAAGCTGGATTCAGTGAAACCAGGGAATTTCTTGGTGCAAACTTGGGCACATTTCTTAATACTAGTGACAAATATAATTAATGCTGGGGATCAGTAAAAATTTAATAGCTTGATGGGTGTGCCATTTTATATTAAACATTGCGAAGGTGATGCAGGGGAGAATGAAAGCCATGCTAAACTTAATACCGAAGAAAATTCAGTATGTTCTTGTGGGTGTTTGCTGTGATTAATAGAAACTTTTTTGCAGAATCAGCTCAGTTTAATGCGGTTGTGAATGGACAGGTGGCCACACTTCAGCTGGTACCAGGTGTTTCACTGTAGGGTCAGCAGTGGGCCAAAGACTGTGTGGTTAATGGAGACAAATTTCTCAGAGGCTGTGGCTGTCTCCTTTGGGCTTGTGACTTATTAGTAGCTACTCTAGCTTTCCTGATGGCCCCTTTCACCTCTCAAAATTCATATTGAAAAGGCAAAGCTTTAAAATCAGAGCTAATCTATTCTAATCATTGATGCAACTATAAAGTGTATTTCTTCAGATGGAGCCACTGACAAGACCATGTTACAGAGCTTGCACACTCAACTTGTGATCCTTTTGCCTGGGTGATTTGAAGATCTGAATTGTTAGGTTTTGGGGCATTTTCATTTGATTGCATTTCTGGGCCTGATGTTGGACTAAAGGAAAACTGGGACTATTTATTTAATATCAAAGTCAATATTAAATGTAACTGGCCCAGCAACACTAAAGGAGACTTCTGAAGCCAAGGTGGAGGCTGTGAGATAAAAATTTTGCACTGTTTTTATATCTGTATTCGCATCCTCTTATCAATACAAGGCCTTTTAAATGGAGATTTCACAAATTACTGCCATTTGTGTAAAATAATGTCCTGTGACCAAGTTGTTGAAATGGAAAATAAAGTGCTTTCTATAAGGAAAAAAAAAAAAGAAATATCTATAAGATAGGTCTATTTTCTAAAGATTTGTACATAATTATCACAAGCACTACATAGATGAGAAAATTACAGAAATGTAGGGGAGAAAATGAATATACTAGCTACAGAAATTTTTGCATGTATATAAAAATGTTATTTTTGTTAAAAAATTATGTTTCAAGTAGAAAAAGTAAATTGAAATGACAGTAATTAGGGAATGAGATAAATATTATATCACTGTAATAATATTTTACCTCATTATGTTTACCATTTTCTATATTTTATTTCAGATACAATTTTAATTTTATTTTTAATTATAGAAATAAAATGTGTATACTTTGAGTCACATATATATATGTATGTATATATATATATATATATATATATATATAAAACTTACATCATTTGCAAAATATTTTAAATCCTTATCAACTGCCATGGTACAACTGCTAAAAACTACCACATTTTAAGATGAGGTGAAAAATGATGAGAAAAATCTCAAAAAACAAATAGTTTAAGTGGTTTTATTTATTTAGTACTATAAGAAACTCATAAATGTATAAACAAGGATACATGTTTCTAAAATATTTAATGGAGTAGTTTTCTGGAAAATTCAATAATTTTATATCATTTTAATGCAATGATAATAAAAGAAAAGAAAAGCATGTTGTTTTTATGTGACAGATTCATTTTCTTTCTTTTTTTTTTTTTTTGCGGTACTGGGAATTGAACCCAGGGTCATTCTACCTCCAGCTAAAACTATACATATTTTTAATTAAAGAAATGAATCATCATAAGGGTTACAATTAGAAACAAGTTGACAAAAACAAGTTATAGACCACCATTCATACAAATCTATATTTGACAAACATATAAAGAAAATTCATACATATCAAAATTTTAAAGCTTGCTCTTTTAGAAATTCTTTAAAAATGAATTTCACAAATAATATCAATATAATAGATGGAAAAATTTGTCACTGAAATAGAATTTTAAACTTAAATGAATAAACTGTGAAAAACACTCAGTGATAATGATTTGATTAACTATTTCAAAGTATAAAGTTTCATTAAATATACATAAATTTGTTTCTTATCTTCATTCAATAAATATTTTTACAGAGCAATATATGTTATTTGAAAAGTTTTACAAATACATAAATTTTGATTAAAATATGACCATTTGCTAGCTAAGTAATATTTGAAATTGCTAGATTATTCATTAATAGTTATTTCAATCGAGCCAAAATCAACTATAAGAACTTTTTAGGTGTTCTAGAGAATATGAGGATGAAATAGATATGCTATCTATTCCTAAGTACTTTAGAGTGAAAGAGAAAGAAAAGAAAGAAGGAAAGAAAGAATTATGACAATACAAAAACATGAAAAATCAAAATATTTAAATTCACACTAGAAAAATAACATTTCTATTCAGATTTAATTTTGACTAGATCTTTAAATAAATTTGAGGTAGACTATATAACCATGGGAGGATATTTATGGCAAATTGAGGAAACAAATGGCTTGAAAGTATGGATTTTGTGTGTGGACGTAGAAATACTTCAAGGACTAAAAATGGAATCATTGATGTCTACCTTTGATTGGATTCTGCAATTTGGAAGTAAGCTGTAGAAACCATTAAATGCCAGGCTAAGGAACCGTGACTATTTTGTTTAAATAGAAAGTAAATTTAGTTGTGTCTTAATTAATTAATTAATTAATTAATTAATTAATTTTGCTGTACTGGGGATTGAATTTAGGGGCATTCTACCTCTGAGCTACACCCCCAGTCCTATTTTTTATTCTTTAATTTAAAACAGAGTCTCACTAATTTGCCGAGTACCTCACTAAGTAGCTGAGGTTGACTTTGAACCTGGATCCTCCTGTCTCAGCCTCCCAACTACTGGGATTACAAGTGTGTGCCACCATAGCTGGCTTAAATTTTTTTTAATCATAGAATTTTCCTCTACTAAAAAATAATATATTCATTATATAATATTTAGCATAAAGTAAGTAGTAAATAAATTAAACAATCAATCAAAAACAAAAATGAAAAGGAGGAATTTGGCCCTATCTAGATCTCTCTGTGGTCACCCATGCCCCCACCATCTTCTTCAAGGCACTATTAAAATTTTGCTTTATCAAAAGGGAAAGAATTTTATACCAGGTAAAATATGCAATTGTGATAGACTGCTCATAACTTATGGGAATTACTTCCATATCTATTACAATGTTATGGTGGACAATATAACCTGTGGAATTGCGCTGGACCTCATATGTCACCTAGTCCAGTCTCTTTAGCTTTCACATGAGGAAGCACAGGTTTAGAGACATTCCATGACTTTCTCAAGGGTCCACAGATGCTGAGTTGCAGAGGCAAGATTACCAGTGTAGTGCTTCTACAATGCCGTTATATGACTTATAGGTACTGATCAGCAGTGAGAAAGGGTTGTAAGTGGTCTGTGTGTCAAAATTGTACAACTCTCACATTTGAAAATTGCACTCTCAGACTATGACAGGAACTTAAACTGAATCCCTGAATTAAACCTCATTTTAGACCAAATTGAATGTGTCTAAAAATATGTGTTCTGTGAATGTCTCCAAAATATAAAACAGAAATGATGAATGCTGGGGTTTCACATTAAGTTCTCAGACAGAAATGACAGGCTCTCCTTTTTAATCCACTAAACATTGAAGTGGCCAAACTTCAGTTGAGTACTCATTAGTTTAATTCATATTTATTTTCGAGGAGTTCATTTTCACTCATTTGTTTTTCTTTGCACACAGCCCCTGATTGTAATGTTAACCCTTATGGCTTTGTGCATTTGACACATCTTAGGCTATTTCTTTGAATTCAATTAGTGTTTGTGAAGCTTTATAGTGATTTAAAAACTAGGTGTCAACGTGTAATTAACACTAGTCAAACATGTCTTAGTCTAAGGAACTTCAATTTAAAAAGAGAACATAAAGTAAGAAGGGAGGGGAAAAGGGCATTTCCACATTGCAGCATGCACTTTCCTGCTTCAAAATGTGTCCCCACACTACAGTGAAAAATTTCATCTCAGTGTTGACTTGGTTAGCAGAAAAATAAATTGTAATCATCTGAACATTATTAAGATGCAAAGCATAGGAAAAATCAACAACAAAAAATAAAAGATAAATGACCATTCTGTTTTGGGAACGTGTGTTCAAAATGCAAACTTTTAGTCAGGATAGAAACCTATGATAATGTGAAATTCTATATGCAGAACCTTTAAAATATGCACTGAATCAGTCCATTTGCCTGTCTCCACTACCATTCTTCTCCCTCATACTTCCTATTGGAGAAACATTTTAACTTTTTTCCAAGATTATTCTCCACCCTTTTTAATCTACTCTTCTTTTTTGTTATTATTTTATTTATTTATATATTTTTTCTTACTTTTTTATTGGTGCATTGTAATCATACATCATGATAAAGTTCAGAGTGATACAGAATACATGCACTCAGCACTCATTGAGCCTTCCCCCTGTTCCCACCCCACTCCCTCTTCTTCCTCACCTACCTGTGTATAACACTGTGATGTGATTGGCTTTGATAAATCCACTCCTGTCTTGGCATTCATATTAATTTTTGTCCCTCTTTCACTTAAAACTAGAGATACTGATTTTCTTGAGAGTAAAATCAGGAATCTGTTGTGGACATCTCACCAGGCCCAACCTTAAGCAGCCTCTATTTGCTGACTTTGCCCCCTCCACACCCTGCTGAATTAAGCATCTCAAATGGCAATCATCTTGTGTAATTACTTGCAAATTGTTAATTGTCTGTCTCTCATTTCCAGAATCAAACTCCATGAAGCAAGGACCTTGTGTCCTATATTTACTACTGAATCTTCAGGATCTATATCAGTGCTTAGCACATATTAGACACTTGAATATTTCTTAACCATGGAATGGATATGCATTATTTCCCAATAATTGAATTATACCCATCTAATCTGTCAATAAATCAGTGCAGAAGGAAGAGGCAGTTAGTTTTAAAAATAGTTTTGAAAAAATATTTTAACATCATGTTATAAATACATTTTTTTCAAATTATTGATAATAGATGGAGGAATATAAACATTGATGAGTAGCCAGGCATGGTAGCACACACATGTAAGACCTGTACTTGGGAGACTGAGACAGAGGATTACAGGTTCGAGGTCAGCCTCAGAATTTAGCCAGACTTTCAGCAAATTAGTGGAATGATGTACATTCACAAACATATCAAAGTCAGTCACTAAGCAAAACATGAGAAGGAGGGAGGGAGGAGGGAATGGGGTGGAAATTGGGGAAGGGTTAAATGAGTGCTGTGTGCATGTATGCCTCTACCAGCTTGTACCTCATTAAGCTGTATGATTATAATGCACCAATAAAAAATAAAATAAGATAGGTATGGGGGTTTAGCTCAGAGGTAGACTGTCCCTGGGTTCACTCTCAAGTACAAAAACAAACAAATAAAAACAACAAAAAACAAAATCATTGAAGAATAATGTCAAGTTAATTCTGGTTTCTTATTTTTTTTCATTTTCATTGTATAAGCATGATATAGACAATGATATTTTGAAGCTTACATTTGCAGGAAACATAGTGATAGAGAAAAGTTAGGTTTACGAGCTGACTAAACGGAAAAGGGAAAAAAGCAAATTTAAAAATTTGAAACTTCTTTCATTA
>PVLC010000253.1:147500-171859 GCA_004027655.1 Graphiurus murinus
GTGAAAGTAGCAGTTAAATACACTTTAATTGAGATTCTTGTTACAAGTGGGAAGTTTTAAAAGTGCTGATGAATTAAGAATTCCATTTGGAGTCAGAGTTAATGTTTGGCTATAGGGCTAATGTCTGGGGTATATTTAAAGCACCATGAAAGTGGATGTAGACATAAGTAGGAATAATTCATGCAGCTGATGGATGGTTTGAGTGAGTGCCTTTAAGGTCCTTTTCAACTTTGACAGTGCGTGATTCTATGCGTATTAGAAATCTAGCACTGGAACAAATATGTATGAGCAGACACACTATAAAATCAGAGTATAGAGAGGAAACTATAAAAACAAGAAGAGTGTGGGAGAAAAGACATGCAGCTAAAATAAGAACCATGCTTTGAATCTAGGATTTAAAATAACTTGAAAATCTTTAGTTTGAATGTGCTTTGACTAGAAGTTTCCAGGTTTTGGGAATGAGGACTTGTTTTCAGATGCAATGCTATTACCTTCTAAGATGATTGTATTACTTCTATCTCTTGAGAAAATATATAATGACAAAAGTCACATTTTTAAATTAATTCAAATTCTGAATATTCCATATGTGTAACCTATCGTTGATTTGGTCAGCAGACAAGATTAAGTGCCCATACAGTTTTAGAGAAATAAACTGGGGTCCCCTGGGAGTCCAGGAACACTTAAACCATTTCTTTAAAGCACCATTTCTGAAGAAAAGAGGTTGACTCCTCAGTTAAAATTCAGAAGATGAGTCTGAAATCCCTAGGCACCTGACACACTGAATATTATTAGAAAGAACACATGAGTGTGAACTCAAACACACACACACACACACACACACACACACACACACACACACACACACACCAGGAGAAGGTCTCTAATGTGAGGTGATTCTTAGAGCTCATTTGCCAGGAACAGTATGAGGAGCTACATATCAAATCTTACAAAATCTTAAGAACTATGATTATTTTACAAACATAAAAAATGAAACAAAGGGATGTTAGATGACTTGCTGAAAGATAAACAATTTTTACTGCCCTTTATCTGTTTCCACATTCTGTATTCCTTTAAGTGAATGATAATTCCTAGTATATAGTAAAGTATGACCAATATGAGAATATCTACATGAATCTATTAGAAACATGCTATTGTATTTGAAAATTCATGAAATTCAAATTTACAAGTTTTCATATACTTTCACCAATGTCAGGCTTTTAACTTTTCTCATACACTGTATCACATAGAGTATCAGATGGTGTATTTTTTTTCTTTTTAGTGATTTATAAAATACTTTCCTTGTGCTAATGGGGACTATGTTACACATTTTAATAACACATTAAATTGACACAGTGACATTTTACATTAGCAACTAGTTTTTTTTTGTTTTTTGGGGTTTTTTTTTTTGCAGTACTAGGGATTGAACTCAGGGGCATTCTACCTCCGAGCTATACCCCCAGCCCTATTTTTTATACTTTATTTTGAAACCGGGTCTCACTAAGTTGCGGAGTGCCTCACTAGGTAGCTGAGGCTGGCGGTGAACCCGGATCCTCCGGTCTCAGCCTCCCGAATGCTGGGATTACAAGCGTGCGCCACCATGCCCGGCTTTTTAGCAACTAGTTTTAATCTTTATTTTACACTTGAAGATCCAGAGATCTAAATAAATCAAATGATACCCTGTAAATTTTATACAAGTAAGTGGCAGAACCCAACATCTGGGCTTAGGTAGACGAATTCTAAAGTCAGTTCTTTATTTACTGCTTTAAATCATCATAAAGAATGTTTGCTTAAATATCCCAAAATATAAGTTGTTAATATTTAATACATTTTTTATATTTAATCAAGCATTTTGTATGATGATTTAAAGTGGATACCTGGAAGCCAATGTAAAAACCTGGGTTTCAATAAATCTGATTTAATGCTACCTTGCTGTGTGATAAAGGGCAGCATAAGTGGCTTGCCTTGGATTGGAATTGTACAATTGTTAAGCAACATTATAATATTATAATATTCAGTTGTTACTTTTAGAGGGTGGTAGTAGAAGAGTTACTGTCATCTACAAGAAAATAACAAAACAAAACCAAGAAGTGAAGCCTTATATTCATAAGTGGCAGATTTTCTTGTGGGCAGATATCATTCCTGCTCAAGTCCTCTATCCAGCAGATAACACACATAAATATTACCTTAGTTGATTTACACATTTTAAGATCTCTGAAACTTGTAATTCTGAATCTGGGAATGTTTGGAATGGAAAACTTATAATGGATTTGACTGAACATTTCAAGACAAAAAGATTCTGAAATAAGAGGTAAAATTAATACTAAAAATTAAAATTTTGTCTTGAGTGTTACCCATCTCATGAAACGTGATTCAATAGTAAAATCAGTGAAAAAAAGAGATATACATGTATACATACACGTATGGCTGTGACAAGAACAAAATTTATATTAGAGTATAAGTTTTCATAGATTTGTTTGACCACTTTCCTCACCCTAGGCAATTCCATATGCACATCTGCTTTCTAAGGAAAATTATTTCTGTAAGGAGACTGCTGAGCTAATAATGTAACAAGTTAACAAGTGCACTTGGGGAGGAAAGGAAGGTCACAAGTCTGTGCTAGGAAAATGTGAACACCTGGAAACAAGGGACTTTGGATGGAAGAAGGCATTACAAGATGGTCATTGGGGTTGGAATGTGAGGAGAGAAGACCAGTGTAATAGAGAGAGGGTAAACTTTTGTGATACAGGAAAAGGAGCCATGGACAAAGAGATATGAGTACCTGCTTTGAAGAATAATTTTGAGGAAAGAAAGGCAGAGGATTCATAACTGTTTATCACTGGTTTGGTAGTTCAGTGTGTACACATACAGTGCTGCATGAGCCTTTTCATTTCTATAACACTAGCTCACCTTACTCCTAAACCTAGAAGGCTTTGCTTTATTCAGCTGAAAAGTATAATATATATGGCAAGAGGTGTGTGAGCTTGCTCTGATTTCTTCTGTCATCAGTGTACCCTGATCTCCTGATGCCTTTGCTTCTCTATTGAGTAGCAAAAGAAGTGCCATCACTATCTCTCCTCAGTACATGGTGGAGGTGAATAAATCCTCTTAAGTGATATTCTAATGTTCACAGTATATTGCTCTAGGATTAGATTATCATTTCTTATCCTCATTCAGATGAATAGTGAAACTTTGTGAGGATCACTACACAAGATGGTAACATGACTTCAATTTCCAGGAACAAAATAGCAGAGATGCTACTTTGTCTCCTTTGATAAAGAAGATGTCATATTTTGCAAATAGAGAACAAATTGACCTTGTGAACAGTTAATTAAGTGAGGAATATAACTGAATGCCAGTTTGCACTAAAAAGTGTCTTCTGAGATTCAGTTAAGAGCAAACAGGACAGTCAATGTGGAGGTATTTATGGGCTTGGCATTAGATCCTTGAAAGTGTTCTATTGGCAATTACTGCCTTTATTGTTCTGCTTATAAAGGGTGTTAAATTTTTTTCTTGCTGGATCTGCATATTGAAATGTGTGCTGAGCATTGGCTTAAGGTTACTTTGGATTCAAGTGACTTGTAACAATTAAGTGGTTGATCTTAGGAAGGATTATGGGAAAAGTCCACATATTACAACTTGGGATGTAAACAATTACCATTAGCAGTAAATCCTACTGATGAAAATAGTGAATATTTATAATTTAAGTGTTTATCTTCAGGAAGATTTGCCAATGTAGCTATAGTTTTTTTTTTTTTTTTTTTTTTCTTGAAGATGTTCATCTATTTGAGAGAGAATCAAGGTGAATTATTTATATTCCTCTGTTTGAGAACCCTCCTGCCTCTTCTTATAGAGTGTCCATCTTTATGATAAACTGTGTGGAAAATAGATTTTCATTCTATTTAGAGGGCACTGAGGTTTTGCTTTGTTCAGGTACAATTTGGTACCAGCCACAACAATATCTTCCCAGTAATATGAAAGGAAAATATTAAGAGACAAACAGATTGTCTCAAAATTTACAATAAATATTCAACCATGGCCTATTGGTAAGTAAACTCTTCATCAAGTTCCCACATATACATCTAACTTTCCTGAATATGAATAACTTATGCCCACTTAGAAACTTGATGGTGTGACCTGTTTACAGAGAGATAAAGCAATGCCAAATGAGTTTTAAGTAATTTGCAAATTATGGGAATAATAAAAGTATGTTCAAAATCCTTTCATCAATTTCTATCACTTGATTTTATAACATTTCTATTACTCATTACATTTTAATTGAAATAATAAAAATGTTGATTGGCCTAGGTTATTAGTCAGATTAGGTAAGCTATTCTCAGGGGAAAATAAGCCCTCAAATTTTCATGGCCTAAGTTTATTTCTTCAAGACATCACCCTTCAAGTGATTTTTGAAGATCCTATCTTATGATTATGAAGTATCAACATGTGGCTTCAAGGGTTGCTGTCATGGTTTGAGTAACCTGGAGAGTAGAGGAAAGGCTTTTCAATGTGTCAGCCATGAAATGGCACTTGGATTTTGCTTATGCTTTGACCACTGGTACTAGCAATGTTACATTAGTAATTTGATGACTGGTAATTTTTGTCTTCTAGGTGTCCAGGAAGGGACAAGAGAAATTAATAATGATGAGAGTTGGTAACTGCTACCACAACCAGAAGGATCATACCTAATTATGAACAGAGCCCAGAAAAATTGCATAGGATCCTTTGCTTGCAGCTATCTAAGCTTATTGGTCTTTTGAGCCTCTGAGCCTAGATATCTAACGTCTATAGAATTGGGGCATCTTGGTTTTCTCATTAACTTTTATAGGCTGCTTAAGTCCCTTAATTCCTAGTTATTGAAAGGTTGATTCAACGACTCAACCTCTAAAGTTGCTTTGCTTTTAATATTACTGGATATAGGAAAAATTACTGGATATAGGAAATATTTGACAATATTTCTGGTAGAAAATTTATATGATAGATAATTTTAAATTCTTACATGTTTAAGGGGAGGGACAGATATCCATTGTCGTTAACTACTAACATTTGATGAACATCATCTGGGTTCTTGTCATTTTAAGCAGCCCTGATACTAGTGCTAGGAGGTTTAGAAAAGCTTCTAAGTAGGAAAAGTACATTTTTAGGTCAGTATTATTAACTTGAGTACACGAAACCAAAAAGAATTCAGATGGGCTTTGGTGGAATCTATAAAGGTCTTAAATAATGCAAATTTTTATGAATGTGTGTATGTGTGCATTTTCCTGTGATCTCTAAAGGATCAGTGTTCCAGAAAAAGTTTAGAAATTTTGCATTAGGAGAATGCCTTTCTTTTGCATTCAGCATCACAGGAGCAATACAAAATGAACAGGATATGAATTAATAAATGAAATTGTCCTGCAAATGTCTTAGGTCTCCAGCTTTTATGTTTTGTGCTCTATTTTTTTTTCAAAAAATAATTAAGATTAAAATATATTCAAGATATTATTTTTAAAGCTTAAGACTTGGCATTATTAACTGGGGCCCTATATGCCAAAATGTGCTCCCCTTACAGTTTTCTTTAAACTCAGTGATACACTATTTGCTTATGGATTGCAAGTATTTACTCCATAATTTCCTAATGAGTAACTGACATACATTCTCATCATCAATGCAGCAGATTTGCATTTGTACATTAATTTAATAAAATGAAAGAAAACATGTTCTTGGATACTTTAGATTGTTTTAGGAATATGGCATAATTGTCTTTGTCTTCCCTAATACGAAAATTCCATGTTTTCTGATAGCAATTTAGGATAAAATTTATGAATGACTTGTAATTCTTCCTTCAAGCACTAATAAGACAATAACTATACATTTGCAACAGTAAATTTATGTCTTTTAAGGATAAAAAATTATGTTATAACAATAGTACGACAAGTGGATAGGAATTTTGGGGGGGTCACTTTATCAAAAACTCTACTTTAATTCTTCCAACTTCATATCTCAGTCTAAAAGTTTTTTCCTTTGATTCATTCTTACAAATGCATGGAATAATCTTAATGTTTGGAGTTACATTGTTATTTTTGTTCCCAGAACATTGCTACTTTTTCAGTCTCATCTTTTACAAAACAAATATGACAAACTGCTTTTGGTTCAAATTGTCTGGCTTATATAAATCCTCATCAGATGTTAAAGAAGCAAAGACAACATATTAGAAAATCTGGTGGAGGAAAGACATATTTGCAAACAAATGCATATTGAATGAAATTGAGAGAAACAAAGAACTTGAAAGTAAAATTCGTACCCAATTTAATTCATTTTATTTTATGTGTACAAATACATATATATTACTAATTTTTTGAAAAATAAAAAAATAACACCATTATTAAATCTAAAGATGACAAAATTTAGAAGTAATTATTGTTCAAGGTGGGCTGGTCAATAGAATACCTGTATGAAGAGTCAGAACAGTATCTCTATACTCAGAAAATATTGTCTAGTTTTATAATTAGAAAATAAAAACTGGTCTCGCTAACTTGTTGAGGGCTTCACTAGGCTGTTAAGGCTGTCTTTGAGTCTGTGATCCTCCTGTTTTAGCCTCAAGTACTGTGGCATGTGCCACAACACCCAGCTTGTAAATTATTATTGAATATTGGACACTGAATCCATTTTATTTCCAAGTCAAATATACAAACATAACTCACTCTCCTCAGACTAAAAGTCTAAGATGCAGGTTTCTTTCAGACTTCTGTATACTTTGATAAATTTGTCCCCTTTGTTATAGTAGGTATCTGTAAAGCATACATTATGTATGCAGTGAATAAATGGGGCAATATGAAAATAAAAATATGAAATAATGTCAGCTAATTTTTGATATTTCAATTTGGCATGGCCCTACCATTTGAGGAGAGCTGATAGCAAAAATCTATATCATATTGGATGAATAACCTATTAACTGTTTCCTCCCCTTCCCCAACTCAGTTGCACTAAACTTGCCTTTTTTTCACTTACTCTAGTTGACTACATGTGTTGTGAAAGTAGTATATATAATACTGTTGCCCCCAAATTGACTATTATTATGGCTTCTCAAATATGAATATGAATACTAGTTCTGAGACTCCAAATAGTGAACAAAAGGGAAATCCTTAAGTAATGAAATTTAAGTAATATAACACTTAAAGAAATGAGAAATCAAGGTTAATGGAATTACATTGTTATGGTAGACAAGTTTACAAAAACAAATACATTAATGAAAGATTCACACATCTCAGTTATCTCCGCTAAGTGCTCTTGAAAGCATTTATAGTGGGGGGAAATTAACAATTATAAAACTCAGTAGAGAAAGATACAATTTGTAGGACCTGTTCTCACTTGGTACTATATGAGCAATTTCAAAGACGCAATTGACCAAACAGCAAATTCTAGATTCTAATTTAAGTCAAAGTGTAAGAAAATAGAACAATGAACCATTATCATTCACCTTCAGTATCAAACCGATGTCCTTTACTAATTTCTTCCCACTTCAAGAAACACAGTGCTTCACCATTCTCAACTGCACCAAGAAACCTGCAAGGCTTTCATAAATACACAGCACTCTATTTATTAGAAATTTATGATATTTAAAACTGTGGTGGTTGATTCATTTACTTACTTGTAGTATTATTTATAAGACTATATTGGTTCTGAATGTCCTGCATTTACCTTTGTTTTCCACAGTTATTTGTTCTTTACAACATTTTATAACACAGAAACACACATACATATGTATATGTGTATATATATTTACATATATATATAATACATAAAGAGTAGAAAAATAATATTTGGATAAAACCTACCAAGGTTTCAAATAAAAATAAATATTCTACCTTTCAGAAGAAAAAAAAAACAGAATTAAAGATCCATCTTTGCTAGGTGTGGTGGCTCACGCTTGTAATCCCAGTACTTGGGAGGCTGAGATAGGAGGATCACAGGTTCATGTCCAGCCTCAGCAACTTAGTGAAGCCCTCTCCAATTTAGTGAGACTGTGTTTCAAAATTAAAAAAAATTAAATAGGGTTGGGGGTGTAGCTCAAAGACAGAATGTCTATGGGTTCCATCCCCAGTACCTCAAAAATAAATAATAAATGAATAAATAAATAAATAAAATCCATTCTAACTTTTGAATGCATTTCTCTCAATATAACTTTCTTGTAAGGGAAAGATCAGATTTTCTAAACCATTTTGTTTTTAATTTTTATACTTTTATTGGTACATGACAGTCTCATATCATATGTACTTCATAGTGAGGGTGACATGCACGCACACAACACTTGGTGAAATAAAGATTAGATTTTGTTATGTTTCTTTTAGAATTTTAGGCATTACTCAGCAGACAGTAGGTGTTCATTAACTGCTTTTGAGTAGAATTTGAGATGACAAAGATTCCTCAGAAAATAAAATACTCCCTATTCACAAACAACAACCATTGGCCATACCCAAAGGTGAGCACTCTTGGAAAATCTCATCAGCATCCCTAGACATCTCCTTATTGATCTCATTATATCCCATGAATTAAATGAATGGTTTAAATTTATGGCCATATATTTATTTGTGTTCTACAGGCATCTAAAATTTAGCATGCTTAAAACTGAACTCAATTATTTCTCAAAATAATGTCACAATCACTTGCTGAATCCACATCTCTGGCAATATTTGGATTCTTCCCATTGTTCCAGTTTTCATATCCAAATTCTAATAAATCTGCCTACCAATATCTTTTAGATTCATTCATTTCTTTTTATTGTCTATTTTTCTATATGCTCTATTGACATTTCTCAATAGCATGTTCGATCTTGAAATATCTTCGTCTTTTCAGTGTTCAATCCAGGATCCTGTTATCGACCTCCCAGGTAGGACCTCTATGAGCACATAGGATGTGCTATTGAATTCTCTTTTCAAAATTCTGGTGACTGAATTTATGTTCTAGAGACATTGTAAAATTTCCCTCAAGTTACATGTGTTGACCAGTGGGGCAATATGGCAAGTAATTTCCACGGTTATTAATGAAGTTGATGCTCAAGTTTACTCACTTGTTTCCCTTATGGTGAGACTGAATCTTACTACTTTTGAAACTTCTGACTGAATCTTGCTCAGAAGTTAAATACAAGGCTATTCACTCAACTGAACTTAAATCAAAAGGAAATCTTTGAAACAATGATTTTCCAAGTTTTTCTATATCCATTGCCTCCATACCTAGAACAATTTGTTAATGTCAAGACAGATTTAAAATAAAAATTGAATTTATGAGATATCATGGGGATTTTAAAGTACTTGAAGTTACATAAAATATGAATTAAAATAATTATATAAACCAATAAAAATTGTGATTCTGGGAACACAAGAGCAGTAGAACTCAGCTGTTACTGAAATGGAAATAAAAATTAACTTAGTGATAATGTCTTAAGATATATTATGTTTTATCACAATCGTACAAACAAGGACCACTTCAGTAAGCAGGATGAAGATAATATGTCAATGTTAAGAGAAACAAAAGTCAAATCAAAATGAATATGACAATTTAAAAATAAATCCTGTGCTGGATATTTCACTCAAAATATTTCCATCGATATCATTCTGAATAATTGAAACAAGATGATACATCTATGACAGAAAACCCTGATGTGCTGTTATTATTTTGAGATTGTGTACTTAGAAATAAGGAGCAAAGAGAGGCAGAAACTTTTCAGAGATGAGCACCATGTTAGCATTCTGCAGAATAGTTGAAAACAGGAAAGAATGAATTAGAAATTCAATGTTACAAAATAGCTTGGATAACACCCAATTTTGTTGTTGATTTCTTCCAGGAGCAAATTCCATCCTGCTAAATTGTTGCCTCCTTTTTCTTTAGCAGTGATATCTTTTCTAAGCCTTTGAAACACACACACACACACACACACACACACACACACACACACACCCCAAACTTGTCCAATTCCAAAAGAAACCAATAAACTGTCAGACTCTGTTTTAAGACTTTCTGTTGGCATCATGAAAGTAAAAAATAAGTTGTGCATGTGTGTGTGTGTGTGTGTGTGTGTGTGTGTGTGTGTGTGTGTGTGTTTTACTGGGGATTGAACATAGGGGCATTCTACTAATAATATATACCCTTAATACTTTTATTATTATTTTTTAATTTTTGGAACAATGTTTCTCTAAATTACTGCACACTGGCCTTAAACCTATGATCCACCTATCTAAGTCTCTCAAGCACTGAGCTTACAGGTGTGCAGCACTGCATACAACCTCAAACTGTTTTTGAAGTTTACATTTCCATAGATTTTATAAGTTATGTGTTTTCTTTACATTTTAATATACCTCTATTTCAACTTCAAATTTCTCTTTTACCATACAATTTTGTATTCAAAAGTAAACAGTGAAGAATGCTATCAAGAGAAACAAAGGGGATACTTTTGATACAATTTTTTTCAGATGTTTCATCTACGTGTTTCTCTGGGCTATCTGAATGTGTGTGTGTGTGTGTGTGTTTTACTGGGGATTGAACATAGGGGCATTCTACTACTAATATACACCCTTAATACTTTTATTATTTTTATTAATTTTTGGAACAATGTTTCTCTAAATTACTGCACACTGGGCTTGTGTAAGTCAAATATATGAACTAAATATGGCCATAGAGGGAAAAATCATCTTAATATATGCTCTGATCTATAAAATAAAATAGACCTTTGCTGATGTAGACCATTCCTGAAGTTCTGACTACCAATGATAATTGAATTTCACTTGAGTGGAAAAGGATAAGATTTTTTTTTTATTTCTTGCAATCATGCTTTTGATAGAAAATGATTTCCTGAGAATTTTTCCATTTTATCTAGCTTTTCAAATTCATAGCATTTGGTTACTTAAGATATAAATTTATTATTTTACTGAGCCATAAGTCTATAGACATGAGATATTGTCTCATGACTGATATTGTTAAGAACTACCATTCTTTGTTTCTTTGTTATTCTTGGATTTTAGCAAGGGATTGTGTTGTACCATTGTACCTATAGATCAATCGAGAAAGAATCAAATGTTTATGATGTCAAATAAATCAATCAAACCAGGAAAATCAGTTTATAACTCCGTTTACTTAAATATTCTTTAATGTCTTTCCAAATGATGGCTTGCATATCTTTCATTACATTATTTGTAAGGTTTTGACATTCTCAGAGCTTTAAAGTGGCATGATTTTTAACTCTTTATTTTCTTATTATGTTCACTAATATTTATATATACTGTCAATTTTTATACAAGTTCTCTCATTAATTCTAATAGTCTATCTGATTTTTATAAAGATTTTCAATACACACAATTGTTTGCTTATAAATCAATGAATTACTTTCTGTGTTTGCACATTACTGGAGATTCATCCCAAGGATAATCTATCCCTGAGCTCTACCCCCAGCCACTTAAAAAAAAATTAAAACAAGGTCTCACTAAGTTACTGAGGCTGGCCTCGAATCTTTGATCCTTCTGTCTCAGCCTCCTAAATACTGGGATCATATGTATGAGCCACCACATCTGGCTGTTATTTTCTTTTCATATTTTGTAGATATCATTTTACTGCCTCTGGCTTGACTTTATTTCTGGCTTGACCTTGTTTTTGATAAGAAATCATCTGTCAGTCTTAAGGCACCTTGAAAGTGATGGCTAAATTCTTTCTGAATTTGTTCTTTGTGAAAACCCTGCTTTTCTGGAGTTTACTAAATACATTGATGTATTTCAATTTCCAGACAAATTTGTGAAAGTACGTCAAGTGCATTAGGGGTTCCCCCTCCCCATCACCTTCAGTTAAGTCACCTTCTTTGCTCGCCTAAGGTTTCTCCTTCTTCATCTAGAATTCCTCTTATGTCCCCCTTTCTCCTTAGCTTCTGTGTATTAGGAAGAACATATGATTTTTTTACTTTTCGAGACTGATTAATCTCACTTAACATAATGTTTTCCAGTTCCACCTATTTCCCTGCAAATGACATTATTTCGTTCTTCTTTATGGCTGAGTAAAATTCTATTGTGTACATATCCCATAGTTTTGTAATTCATTCATCTGTTGATGGACATTTTGACTGGTTCCATAGTTTGGCTATTGTGAATTGTGCAGCTATAAACATAGATACACATGTGTCAGTCTGATAATTTGGTTTCCATTCTTTTGGGTAGATACTCAGAAGTGGTATTGCTGGATCATCTGGTAGGTTCATTCCCATTCTTCTGAGGATCTTCCATACTGTTTTCCAAAGTGGTTGCACTAATCTGCAATCCCACCAACAAAGTATTAAGGTTCACACTTCTCCACACCCTCCCAGAATTTATTGTTTTTGTTTTTGATGATTGCCTTTCTAATTGGTATTAAGTGGAATCTCAGGGTGGTTTTGATTTATGTCTCTCTGATTGCAGAAAAATGGAAATAAATCCCATTTTCTTACCCTGTGTAAGAGTTAATTCAAGACGGATCCAACACCTGGAAATCAGTCGAGAGTCCTTGCAGCTACTTGAAGAGGGCATAGGTCCAACAATTGAACACACAGGCACAGGTAAAAACTTTCTCAACAAGACCCCAAAGGCAGAAGCAAATCAAAGGAAGATCAATACATGGGATTGCATTAAACTGAAGAGCTTCTGTGCAGAAAAGGAAACTATCAACAGAGAAACCACAAAGTGGGAAAAAAATTGCCAGCTACTCTTCTGATAGAGGACTAATATTTAGAATATATAGACAAAAACAGACACATAGACCAATGGAGCAGAATAGAAGACTCAGAAACAGACCCACAGGCTTACAGTCAACTGATTTTTGACAAAGGAGCCAAAAACATACATTGGAAAAAAGATAGCCTCTTTAACAAATGGTGTTGGCAAAACTGGTTAACCATATGCAGGAAACTGGAAATAAACCCCACTTTCTCACCCTGCACAAGAGTCAACTCAAAGTGGATCAAAGACCTGGAAGTTAGGCCTAGGACCTTGCACCTACTCGAAGAGGGCATAGGACCAACACTTCAACACATAGGCACAGGTATAAACTTTCTCAACAAGACCTCAAAAGCACAAGCAACCCTCAGGAAGATCAATACATGGGATTGCATTAAACTGAAGAGCTTCTGTGCAGCAAAGGAAACTATCAAGAACCTCAGCAGAGAGCCTACAGAGTGGGAGAAGATTTTTGCCAGTTACTCTACAGATAAAGGTCTAATATTTAGGATATACAAAGAACTCAAGAAAATCACAGCCAAGAAAACAAATAACCGAATTAAAAAATGGGCAAAGGATCTAAATAGAAACTTCACAAAAAAAGAAATACAAATGACCAATAAATGTATGAGGAAATGTTCCACATCATTAGCAATCAGAGAGATGCAAATCCAAACTACCTTGAGAATTCACCTAACTCCAATCAGAATGGCAATCATCAAAAACATGAACAACAACAACTGGTGGAGAGGATGTGGAGAAGTGGGAACTCTAATACATTGTTGGTGGGACTGCAAACTAGTGCAACCACTTTGGAAAACAGTATGAAGGATCCTCAGAAGAATGGGAATGAACCTACCAGATGATCCAGCAATACCACTTCTGGGTATCTACCCAAAAGAATGGAAACCAAACTACCAGACCGATGCATGTGTATCTATGTTTATAGTGGCTCAATTCACAATAGCCAAACTATGGAACCAGCTAAGATGTCCATCCACAGATGAATGGATTACAAAACTATGGGATATGTACACAATGGAATTTTACTCAGCCATAAAGAAAAACAAAATCATGTTATTTACCAGGAAATGGACACAACTGGAAAACATTATGTTAAGTGAGATTATCCAGTCACAAAGAGTAAAGAAGCATATGTTCTCCCTAATATGCGGATGCTAGGGGGAAGATGGGGCATATGAGGGTCTCCAGATGGAAGAGAAGGGACCCTCGATAGACAAAGAAGTTGATTTAACTGAAAGGGATAGACGGGGGGGGGGTGTGCACCCTAATGTACATCACGGTTACTCACCAAACTGAACTTGAGAGGGAGGGAGGGCGAGGGAGTGGGGTGGGAATTTGAGGAAGGGGTCAAATGAGAAATGTGGGCACATATGTCATTATCAATTTGTACCTAACAAAGATATATGCTTACAATGCACGCATAATTAAAAAAAGGATAATAAAATTTAAAAAATGAATATATAGAGAACTCTATGCCTTTTTCTAAGATGTCAAGTATGTAAATGTTCAATTATTTCACCATGATCTCTAATATCCTGATGATATTTTCTATATTTTCTCTTTGTGCTTAAGTTTTGTTATTTTATTCTTAACCTCCCTTTAGTTTTATAACTGTTGAATTATCTTCGGCTAATTTATTTTTTACTCACCTATTGAATTCTTAACTTTATATTTTTCACCTTTAACATCACAGTAAATTTTCTAAACTTTTAATAATTTCAATCTGATAATGGTAATACTTGAATATTTTGTAGGTTTATTTCTATTCTCTCTTTTCTCTTTTTCTTTTCTTTCTGTTTTTTGTTATATGACTCCATTTTCTTGTATTATTGGAAAATTATGATGGATTCTCAACTTTTCTTATGAAAACAAAAAGTAGAATTAATATAAGTTCTTTTCCTTGTGTCTAGCAATTAGTATAGCTACAGTTCACAAAAATCAAGGACTGAGCCAATTCCTGAATATTTTAAGTCTTATAGCTCTTGTAGTAGGTTTGTCTACAATGCAGGACCCTAGGCCTCCATGTCACTCAATTTGAAAGCTTCTCTCACCCCACCCAAATTTCCCCACATCAGATAATTTAGATAAAGGAAAGCTCTGATCTACCTCACAGACAAGTCTCTATGTTCAACCTACTGCCCTTTGAAATCAAAAGGTGCCTCAAGGCCAAGTATGGTGAGCACCCCTGTAGTCTCAGTACTTGGGAGGCTGAGATAGGATTATTGCAGGTTCTAGACCAGACAGGAACTTAGCAAGACTCTGCTTCAAATAAATATTAAATAAAATGGCTGGCTGTATAGCTCAGTGGCAGAGCACCCCTGGGTTCAGTCCCTAGTACTGCACACACACACACACACACACACACACACACACACAGATGCCTCAGTATGAGTATTGAGTCAGTTTCACTTTTCTGTAACTCTCTCCTAGTTTCTTTCTTTCTTTTTTTTAACCTCTTAAGCCTACTCTGAAATGTCTATATTTTTACCTACAAGTTATATATATTCTCAGGAAGAGAGATGGTCTGCAACAACATAATTCAGTGTTAGTGAAACAGAAAATGAGGTCCAGGGTTTCAGAATCTATGATGTCATTAAGAAAGTTTTGATTTGGGAAACTATTAGGGATCATAACCCTTTACAGAAAAAGATATTTCAACAAGTCCCAAGGCAAAGGAGAATGTTAAAATACTTGTCATGCAAGAAAAAGGCAGAACAAAAGGAAGTTACTAATCACGGTGTCAGCTATTTAATATAGCAAAAACAAGTGCAGATCTGTAGCTAGCTTAAAATCTTCTGATTAAATAGGTCTATTTCATTCCATTCTAATCAGGATTTGTTTATTTTACATCTATTGAATATCAATAACATAAAACAATAGATTTCATTAGAAATTTTTGCTTAAAATTTATTCAATATTTACAAGCACATGAGTATGTTTTATTAAGAACAATTATAGCAATAAAGTACACAATTTCATTCTTGAATATATTCCATTATAAGAAAAATATAACTTTACAGATCATCAACATTTCCAGCAGGTTATTTTCATTTTCCCATATTGTTGTCCTTTCCTAGATATATGTGTATATTTACATTTATGTTTATATATATTTACATATGTTGGTCACTGAAGAAATATAATGTTATATTTCTACATCATCTTCTATATTGTATATTTTCTTTGTTACTATATAATCTTCATAAGGTAAGTTATAAGTATGAAGATAATATTGCTATTATTCCATATTTTTCTAAATCATTCTGCTGTTTTTACACATTATTTTTGTATTATTCTATTATGAATACAACTTAAAATGAGTTCTTAACTCACATTATTTTATCTTTGATTTTATCCTTTAGCACAATGGATGATTTCTATTGTACAAGTTTCCATGAGAAGAATGTCTTAATGGTTTAAGGATATGCCCATTTTTCTTTGGATTTTTATTTGTAATAACTAAACTGCTACCATCATTGAAATTAAGTATTAATTTTACTCTGATCAGGTAGCAGTAGGCATTATGTTTAATTTTATTCATATAATACAATGTAATTCTTGAAATGTTTTAATGGTATTTCTTGTATAATTACTGCATTTTAATATATATATTAGAAAGGTAGACAATTTTCAGAATTTCAGATATTGTTAATTGTTAGTTTCAGAAATATCTACTGAGATCAGCTACCAGATCAATTACAAATGAAATGCTCAATATAAAGTTAGGGTACTAGAATGGACAGCACAGTATTAGTATGCAGGTTTGATGACAATTCTTTTAGTCTTCATCTATTTAGAGTGCATACTTTAAACAGGCACTGAATAAACTTTTTCCTGCTTTTATATAATCCGATTCATCTCAATAATGTTGAAAACATATTTCTGATATGTGTGTGTGTAAAAGAACCAAAAGGATCATAAAACCTCAGAAAATGTAAGAAAAATACATTGTTTATCAAAATCAAAATTTTAAAGCAATCAAGGAAACTGTTAAAACAATTTTAATGCTCCCCTTTAAATTACAGTAATTACATGTTAATCATATACATATTTCTGTATATAAAACAAAACTATTATTTTTTTTTTGTCCTGGGGGTTCTTGGGATTGAATCCAGGGGCATTCTACCTCTAAGTTATAACCCCACCATTTTTATTTTTTCATTTTTAAACAGGGCCTCTGAAGTTGCTGAGGGTTTCATTAAATTGTTGAGGCTGGCCTTGAAACTGTGATCCTCCTATCTCAGCCTCCCAAGTACTGAGATTACAGATATGTGCTAACAAGATTGATCAAACTATTAATATCTTGAGTAACTTTTTAACTTTTTATTTTCCTTAAACATGTAATTTTAAATGTTAACTCTGTCTTTACTTGCTTTATTTTTTATTTATATTTTTATTAATACATTGCAATTATATATATCATGATGAGATTCTATGTGATACAAACACACACATACTCTTTTCATCTGTAGCATTTACATTTTTACAAAGTTAGACTTGCATAATTTTAATAGATATTATACTTACAAGTTTCTAAAGCACAAAGTATAAAGTTGCATAAAGTCAAAAGTCTTTCTATCATCTTTGATTCCCAGCTCAAGTTCTCAGTCTCCTTGTGTTACCAACACAGGTTTTCTCTGCATAATTTCTAAAGGCTTTTGTGACAAACAGTTATATTTATTACTTTTACTGAAATACAGAAGTACCATTTAATAAAAATATCAGTTTTCCTTTTAATATGAAAGGAATTTATTAAATATTTAATTTTTTTCAAAATTTTACACTGGAGAAAATTTAAGAAGGTGAGAATCAAGAGTTAATTTGGGGCTTTATAAACTAAGCTATAATTATACGTAGTTATCAAAATTCAACTCAGTGCTGCTTAGACAATAGGGGATTTGTTATCTGATAAGAAAGTCCAATCATATTTAATCTGAGTCTTACTACCACCTTCAGAATTGGAGAGTCTTTTCATCTTTCTGTTGTGTAATATCAGTAAGTCACTTTCCTTCCAGTAAGTGTTTCTCATGTTTGAAGATGCTAAAGCAGTCTCAGATTTATGTCTACAGAAAATAATGGCTAGGCAAGACAAGGCTACTCTTTCATGTTTTTCCTTTGTAACTAAGAAGCCTTTTAATGATTGATTTTCTTCTGTAGTAGTTACCATAATACATCATTGATCAGAATAGCTCACATGCCCAATAGCAAACCACTCATAGTGAAGGAATTACATCCACTGGTTAAAACTAAACATACTTTTACCAGAATTATGTGGTAGATGAGCAAACACTAAATAAATTCAGGTCTTTTCTGGCAAAAAGAGAGTGTAGAATGAAAACTAATAGTGTTTACTATACTGACTGTGATTTCTCACTGAATTATACAGAAAAATAAAAAAAGAACATACAAAAATTTCAAATGACAAATGAGAAAAATATGGAGTAAATGTTTAAATAGACACCTGGACAACTGTGGGGAACCAGTAAATATGTAACGATGGAAATGTCTCCATTAACCATTTGGTAGAAGTATGTATTAGTCTGCTCAGACTGCTGTAACAAAACACCACACACTGAGTGGCTTAAACAACAGAAAAACATTTTCTTACAGTTCTGGATGTTTTGAGTCCAAGATATAGTATCTGGTCAGTTATTCCTGTTGAGGAGTCTCTTCCTGACTTGTCTGCTCACAATATCCTCACAAGGTTTTTTTTTTCTGTGTGGAGGGGTGTGGGGGAGATAGATATCCAACCAGTTAGCTTTGGTGTTTCTTATAAAGACACCAGTCGTCTCAGATCAGATTCTCACACTTACAACCTCATTTAACTTTAACTACTTCCTATAGATAGTCACAATAAGGGGTAGAACTTCAACATACAATATTTTGGAGGGAGGTGATGTGATTCAGTTCATAGAAATATATTTCTAGTAGTAGATATTTATACTTTTAGCAAATAATTTATGATGTAAAGAATGTGATATAGAGAAAAGCAATTGTTTCAAGACCTCTTTCCAAAACTCAGGGGAAACAATAGTCTCCAGTGTTGAATTAATGTCTAAAAAGTGACTTTACAAACTCTTGCTAGCACCTATTACCATAACATCTTTGGTAATAATGGTTTGGTGCTTTCAGCAACAATAAATGATTTAGACAGTGGGGTTGGCAACACTTTCAATTTACCCTCTGACTGCTTTTATCACCCAAACACAAACAGGGCATGCTGCCCTGGAGCGGTGTTATTTGTTTTTGATTCTGTAGACTTTTGATGCTGTAATTCTTGGACACAAGGTCAAGAAAAGGAGAGATCCTTTGAGCTTTTCTAGATCATTGCCCTTTTCTCCAGGAACAGAGCTTTAATTTCTGATCAATTCAGTTCAGACTGAATGACCTCTTTGAGATATAACTCATGAAACTCTCTGCTTTTGTTGAGTGTTTGGTGATGTTCTTCTCTAAACTGTGTTAGACTAAAAACTATCCTGGTAAGGGCCAGGCCAATGACAGGTGGAGGATAAAACCCCAGAGGTATATTGCTTTCACGTGGATATAAGCACGGCTTCCAAATTTGGAGTTCCTGGAAGGGACATGGTAGGTAGTATTATTTGTTTTGTGGTTATTGTACATTAGAGCTCCTAAAGTAGATAATACAATTTCATCTGAAATTAGATTCCATGAATTTTAATAGGAAAAGAGGATTAAAATTAGGCATAAACAGAACTAGAAAAATTAAACTATTAAAAACAGTTGATGAAGAACTATCCTACTGAAAACATTTCTTTTATAACTCTGCAGAGCCAGAGGCTAAATCAGATTTCTGTGAATCTGAGATCATAATACAAAAGTTTTCCCATGGGAGAGTCAGGTATTAGTTTTAAGAACACAGCCAGTTCAAAAGGTTCCTAATTTTCACTGTTGTACCTGACATATCATTCCATTTCATAAACTGAAAAAGCTCTGAATTTTCAGTTCTTTAAATTCTATATTTCTTTTTTCCCCATCATCCTTAACCCTCTTACATCATAAGAATGTCTCACTATGAAGACATATGTGCAATAAAGTTATATCATATTATTTCCATGAAAGCCAAACCTAGTCAGGAGTGGGAGATGAACGGAGTCATAATAGATCAACATAAAAAACATTACTAAGAATTCTTGAGAACCTTTGTTTCTTGAGCAGTGCTATGGTATTCATAAATATAATTAAAGCATTGCTACATGCTAGAAAATTGGAGTATTATTTGAAAATTCATTATCTATATTTGGGTTACTTCTTTATAAACTACAATAACAGGACATTAGTCATAACAAGTGAAAGGTCAGATGTTTTCCCAAATATGTGGAAGCTAGGGAGAGATTGGGATATGAAAATGACTCTAGACAAAGGAAGAGAAGCTATAATGGAGTGATAGAGTGATGCAGGGAGACAAAGGGATGGAGGCAGATGAGGGGAGCAGCTATGAGGAGTACTGGCCAAGTATTTTGTAGGATGCCCACTACTAGAATTTGCCTGATGTTTTTCTTGTGATTAGACAGATGGTATGGATTTTTAGTAGGAATACTACCACAAGTTAAAGGGCAATTTCCATTACATCCTATCAGTGTATACTCTGTCACCATGATTTATTACTCTTGATATTGACCTTGAGGTAGTGGTTGACAGGTTTCTCCAGTACAAAGTTCTTGTTTTTCCCAATTTCCACAGTTTTCTTTAAAAAACACATGGTGTCTCCTAATGCTCTAATAGTGGATATTAATGCTCTCCTTTCTTGAGGATGAAATGTCTATATAAATTGAAACTATTTTGTAAGAGACATTTTTCTCATTTCCCTCAATTCATTTGTTCAATCATCTGTTTACATCACTATGAACTCTAAGATATTTAGTTTCTACTTTGGATTATAACCCAATACTATTTTATTTCTTTTCTTATTCAAATATATTCAAATTTAGCCACTGGGTACTCACTCAGTTGCCTTCTTTGTTCCTTTAATATAACCCCATCATTTTGGGTTTTTCTCCCCTGTACTTTATGTTACTAATAGACATACGAGGCACATCCTGTAAATTACCTTCTCCAGATCTAGATTTAGTCATTTTTCTGAGGATCTCTATTTAATTTTATTGGAGAACAATATTGGAAACCAAGATCTGATTGGTAATTATGCTCTTTGCTGGTAAACTGTTGTTGCTTATAGGCCTTCAGCACTATAAGAACAAGGTAATATATTGATTTGTATAAAATAATATTCATACAAATGTTTCCATATATAAATATGTATTAATACTAAGATAATATGAGTTTATATAAGTGCCTAATTCTACCACATCACCACAAGTTTCATTCTAGTGTTTTTTGTTATCTGTACATTCTCACTGCAATCATGAGAAATCTTACTCATATCACTGAGTTAATTGCTTAGTTCCAGTATTTTTTATAATAGCATTAGGATTTTAACTGATACCAACATAGGACACGACTTTTCAAATACAGAAATTGTGTGCAATTCCTTTTTGCCTTTTGTCTCATTGATTTGACTGATTTCCAAAACTTCATTGGTAGTAAGATCTACTTCTCCCACCCCTTCACTGAGGCTGTTCCATACCTGTGTAATACAGCTTGATTACCTTGTCACTCTGCATTCCTTCCTGGGACGTGCCACCTATTGAAAGAGATTTTTCTTAATTTGCATGCATTAAGGATCTCTGTGTGCTACAAATTTTTATGGGCTTAAATGCTTAATTTTGTTATTCATCAATACTGTATCATACAGAATAGTTTTACTGTCCTAAAATTTCTTTGTGATTTACCTATTCAACATTCCATTCCTAGTCTAAAATCAATGGTCTTATAAATGCCTTTTCTGTTTTGTCTATACCTGAATAACATAATTGGAAACACACAGTATGAAGCCTTTTTAGATTGGCCTCTGTCACAAAGCAATATTCATTTAAGGTTTATCAGTGTCTTCTTGTGTCATGAAAGCTTATTTCTGTCTCAGTAAATGATATCCCATTGTATGTCTATTCACTTATTGAAGAATATTGTGATTGATTCCTACTTTTGCTAATTATGAATTGCTTTTGTGTGAAAATAATTTATTGTGAGGACATACATTTTCATACTTGTTGCATAAATATCACGAGAGGGATCCTTTTGTAAGACTTCATTTAGCTTTATAAGAAACTGCTAACCTTTCTTCCAAATTGGCTGTGATTTTATATTCTAACCAGTACAGACTGAATGCTATTATTACTCCACATCTTTGCTACCAATTGGTATTGTTAGAGCTTTGGAAGGTAGCTGCCATAGTACATGCATAGTGGAATCTCATTAGTGTTTTTAGCATGGACTTTTCTAAAGACTAATGGTTTTGAACATCTTCTCATATGCTTGTTTGGTATCTGTAGATTCTACTCAGTTTTAAGAATTCTTTTTTAATGTGCTTTTATTGATGCATTATAGTCTCACATCATAATGTAAATCATGTTGACAGTGACATAATTGCACACAGCACTTGGTGTCCCCCACCTCCCCATCTTCCCCATTCCCAGCACAGAGTACTGAGATTGACATTGGTATTTTCACATATGAACACATAGTCAATGATAGTATTTTCATTAATGAACCTCAGTCTTCTCTTTACCCTTCCTTTAGACCACATTCCTGACTCCACTGAGGTTTCTCTTCCATTATATGGAGTTCCTCTGGTATGCCAATTACTCCCTAACTTGTACATAATTAGAGAAAACATATGACCCTTTACTTTCTGTGACTAGCTAATCTCACTTAACATAATGTTCTCCAGGTCTTTCCATTCTCTTGCAAATGACATTAGTTTATTCTTTTTAATTGCTGAGTAGAATTCCATTGAGTGTATTTCCCATAATTTAGGAATCCACTCATCTGTTAATGGATACCTGGGTTGATTCCATAATTTGGCTATTGTGAATTGTGCTGCTATGAACATAGGTTTGCATAAATTACTGCAGTACTCTGTTTTAAACCTCTTTCGAAAGATACCCACTGGAGGTATAGCTAGATTGTATGGTGGATCCATTCCCAGTTTTTAAAGGAATATCTACACTAATCTCCATAGCAGCTGAACTAGTTTGCAATCCCACCAACATTCTTGCCAACATTTATTGTTATTTGACTTCTTGATGATTGCCATTCTGATTGGGGTTAGATGGAATATCAGTGAAATTTTGATTTGCATCTCCCTGATTGCTAATGATGTTGAACATTTTTTCATGTATATATTGACAATTTGTGTCTCTTCTTTTGTGAAGTGTCTATTCAATTCAGTTGCCCATTTCTTTCTTTTTTTTTTTTTTTTCCGGTACTGGGGATTGAACCCAGGGGCATTCTACCTCCAAGCTATGCCCCTAGTCATATTTTTCATTCTTTATTCTGAAACAGGGTCTCACTAAGTTTCAGAGGGCCTCACTAAGTAGCTGAGGCTGGCCTTGAACCCACATACTCCTGTTTCAGCCTCCCAAGTACAGTTGCCCATTTCTGGATTGGGTTATTTGCTTTTCTAGTATAAAGTCTTTTAAGTTTTTTTTTTTTTTAGATATTAGTCCTCTGTCAGAAGGATAGCTGGTAAAGATCTTCTCCCATTTCGTAGGCTTTCTCTGTAGACTCTTGATGGTTTCCTTTGGTAGTTTAACGTCATTCCACTTATTAATTCTTGTTCTAATTTCCTGAGCTTTGGAAGTCTTATTGAGAAATTTATGACCTGTACCTATATGTTGGAGTGTTGAACCTATGCCCTTCTCTAGTAGCTTCACAGTCTCTGGCCTAACTTCTAGGTCTTTGATCCATCTCAAGTTGACTCCTATGCAGGGCAAGAGATAAGGATTTATTTCCATTTTTCTACAACTGGATAACCAATTTTTCTAACACCATTTGTTGAAAGACTGTCTTCCTTAAAAATCAACCTAAAAAAATCATTAGCTTTTCTATATACCAACTATGAATCCAGGGAGAAAGAAATACAGAAAACAATTCCATATAAAATAACCTCAAAATCAAAAGAAAAATCTAGGAATATACCTAACCAAAGAGGTAAGAGACCTCTACAATGAAAATTATAAAACACAAAAGAAAGAAATTGAAGAAGATTTTGGATGATAGAAAGATCTCTCTTGCCCGGTGTGGTGTTACACACTTATAATCCAAGTACTTAAGAGGCTGAGACCGCATGATTCGGGTTTGAGGCCAGCAGCCTCAGCTACTTAGTAAGGTTCTCTGAAACTTAGTGAGACCCTGTTTCAAAACAAACAAACAAAAAATACAAAATAGGACTGGGGTTGTAGCTAAGAGGTAGAATGTCCCTGGGATCAATCCCCAGTATTGAAAAAATAAAAGAGAGAGAGAAAGAGAAAGAGAGAGAGAGAGAGAGAGAGAGAGAGAGAGAGAGAGAGAGAGAGAAGAAGAAGAAGAAGAAGAAGAAGAAGAAGAAGAAGAAGAAGAAGAAGAGAAGAGAAGAGAAGAGAAGAGAAGAGAAGAGAAGAAAAGAAAGATCTCCCTTGCTCTTGGATAGGCAGAACAAATATCAAAATGGCCATTCTACCAAATGTGATCTACAGAATCAATGCAATCCCTATTAAAATACCAACACCAGAGCCA